>OY987320.1:15150810-15387014 GCA_963920655.1 Geranium rotundifolium
ATTGAACAATGAAAACTTCAAACCAGTACATGCCACGTAATTTACATTCACACTTATGGTTCTTGGTCAAAAGACTCAACAACCCTGCCTTACTTTTGTAGTTCTACATTTATTTATTATATAATGTTACAAATATATATATATATATATATATATATATATATATATATATATATATAACCTCCTCCGATCAGAACAACATATGTCACAGAAGCAGCTATTTCTATGACTAGGGTCTGTACCTTAGTTCCATAATTTAGAAGTTCGATATTATCATAAATAGCAAGTCCGGCAAATACGAATCCTTCTTTTTCTTGGGTTAATTTATCACATTTTCTAGACCAAACGCGAGATGATAATTTAATAAGAGAGTAAAACTCTCTGCGATTTGCTTCAATTAATCCAAACTGGGATTCGGCTGAGAGTTTTGTCTCACCAGACTTTGCTGTAATGATCAGCCGAGAATCGCGGTTCTGAATTTTATAAATATGGTTTAAACCTTCCAAAAGAAATAAGAGTATAAAACTATATAAGGTGTTTTCTTTTTAGCAAGACTCTAATTCAATTCAATAGTGAAAGAAAAATTAATATCTCTTTTCCCTCTAGGTCGCATTATTATCTTAAACTTCCAATAAGATGTTTTGCAATAAGATCAACAAACAGGGTGAAGCCTTCCTCTACACCGCCCTCGCATCCGTCGCCATCCCCGCCGTCGCCTACGACGTCGGATCCATCCTCTCCCGAGGCCCCTCCATTTACCGGTTCGTGATCCTCTTCCTCGTATGGAGGGGAGGCAATCGTGGCCGCGATGGTGGTGGTGCGATTCGCTCACGGTGGTGTTCGTGGTGGTCGTGGGAGACTTTAATGGTGGAGACGCTGTCGTGGACCGGTCGGAATCAGGAACACATGGAATCGGAGGTCAAAACCCAATTTATTTACCATGTGCTACAAGTAGAGATGGAGGGGCAGTGGGCTAGGTGTCGATGACGGTGGTGGAGTGGTCCCCTTAGCGGGTGCTTCTCAACGTGGAGGGTATGTTGTTTTGTAGGTTAATTATGTTTAGTGTTATGTGTATTATGTTGTGTATCGCTTTGTGCGATTTGTGTCCCTTGGTGGAACAGAGAGATTATTATAAGTGAGAATTAGACTCGAGTGCGTAGCCTCCTTTGGGTTCCGTGGCCGGCGATGGTGTCGGTGTCGACAGGGCTCCGGGAGGTGATCGACAGATTTTAAGTTTTTTTTTGGATCAGTGTATGAGGTTTGGTTGGAGATCCGATACCGACTCGCCTTTCATCGAAGCGCAAGAGGACCTCCGAGGGGTGTGACCCAGGGATCCAAGACTCACGGGTAGCCAGTCCCGTAACACCCTGGTGAGGAACTCCGGGAGAAGCGCTCACTTGGCCCTAGACTGGAAGTTTTTGGCATGGGGTTCAGTTGAGAGGGGTCGTCATAGTCTTGCGATATTTGTGTCATGGAGTTTGGAGTTGGTGGCCAGAATTGGGAAGAGACGGTTCTTGTAGATGATTGATTTTCTCTTTGTATCACTTAGGAGTGTTTTTTCTTGATTATCATCTATCTTGTAATTTATATTGGGTCATCAGGTATAACGTTTAGGTTGGTCAGGTTATAGGATGGTTTTTCATAAGACCATTTTGCTCTATTAAGGCTCTGGCTTAAGGTAGATATGGTTTGTAATGTCATGCTACCTTAATTGTACTTTACAGACAATTAATAATATTTGTCTGTTTTTTTTCAAAAAAAACAAACAGGGTGAATTATTTATATGCTCATTAACTCTTTATTTATTATTATTATTTATGGATGGCTTATCTGAAGACAAAAAATCAATCTGACTTTTTAACTTAAAAATGACAAAATATATTTGTTTAAATAATTAAATATTTAATTGCATAATATATATGGTATAATTATATATATGGTATATATGATAAATTCAAATTAATTTATAGCATCATTATAAACACTATATATATATGGTATAATTTTCTTCTGAAAAAAATCGTTGCGAATTATGTGTGACGGTGTGGACTCACAGGTCAACTGGTCTTCGTCCACTAATGGCTCTATTTTCATTGGTCCATTAATTCATTTTTTAACTAGAAATGGTACTCATGAGACATTTTTTCTTGTGTACACATGTTGGTGTGATGGTTGGGGAAATGTTTTATTTAATGTGATGCTTACTTTACGCCCATTGATAAATGTTCATTCACCATTCTTACCCGTGACCGATGACTAGTGAATATATTAAGAGACAATTATAATGTTTTATTAATTATTTACCACCATGTAAAGTTAGGTAAATTGATCAGGGTAATTTGTCTCTGTACAAATAAGGTTGTCCAAATTTTGATTTATAAACAATGTGATGATTACTTTACGCCCATTGATAAATAAAGTTGTACAAATAAGGTTTATTACCGCTTATTGTCTAGAAAATAACTTGAATTAAATAATATACGGTTAATGCAGGGATTAAAAACAATAACTTCATAATTTAGATGCGAATCAAATTAATAACTATATATTCGAAATAAAAAGTTAAAATAATATAAATAAATTATTAATAATAATATACTGAAACTTTTGAATGATATAATTCTCTAATACGTGTTCCGTTTCAAGCTCATATTATATCAACTCGAAAAGAATTGAAAGATCAACAACTTTGGATGTTAATAATATATATAAACTAAAAATTTTAAACAGAGCTTGTATGAGAGAGTTATGACATTTTAAAGTTTTGACATATTATTAATAATTATTTGTTTATATTATTTTAATCATTTATTTTGAATATATAGTTATTAATGTCATTCGGATCTATTTATTAATTTTTTATATGATTAATTATTATTAATATGCAAAAAAATAAAACTGTATTCAAATTTGTTAATCTTCTGATTTTTTTCGATTCAACATATATACTATATAAGTCTGAACCGGAACTCGTGTGAGAGAGTTATGACATTCAAAATATCTAGTAAATTATTATTAATAATTAATTATTTATATTATTATTTTAATTTTTTTATGAGTCGGAATCATCAAGTCATCAATCTGGATTACCAAGTCATTCGTTAAATTCTCCTTTCCCTTTTGTTTCTTGATTATGTACATAGTAGCAGTAATTAGGGAGATTTGTTTCCTATTTTACATAATCAAATACCTATATAAATATGTCCATATAATTCAGTAATAATCAAGACGGAGAACATTTATACTATGCTTTTCCTTATGGTATCAGAGCACATATGAGCCTAATATTATGGGATACGATGTAGTGGGCAGCGATGTCGGTTCGATGACGGATCGAACCGCCATGTAATTATCCATTGTTTTTATATTTAACATGCAGGGAAGTAGAAATGGAAACTGGAATAGTTTACATATAAATTGCATCTGAACCGACTGAGTACTATACAACCACGACAAAAAAGAAGAAAAATGCTTGCTCTTTTAGGCACCTTTGGCACACAACCATGCACTTATTTTGCTGATTGAACATTCATAACACATTGCCTAAATAATAACTGCTGAAACAATTGATTGAACTTTGTTTTCACTATATGCATCTGATCTAACCATTAAACGTAAACTTGCAATAAAATCTAAATATGTTTGTTTTGTAGTAAAATCTGTCATTACTTTTATAGTTATGGTTTCGATGCCATACTTGATGCTGAACTTTGCATACAACCCATGTTTGATTTGCTTGATTTATGGTAATTAATATGAGAGAGGGGATATGGCAAAAAGAAAAATTTTGTGTGAAGAAAGCTGTTGGGAGAAAAACGAATCTAATAAAATAATTAGATGCAGTGAAATTAAATAATTCTTCTCACCTGTGCAAATCTCGTAGTAATCTATCAAACAGAGCAAATCAAGCCAACTAATAAAATATAGCAAACAAGAACACAATAGACACGCACAATTTTAGCGTGAAAAACCTCCTCAAGGCGAGAGAGGAAAAACCACGGGACCCTCGAGGCCGCTTAATCTACACTATCAATATAATTGGTACACCAAGTTCTCTCTAAATACAATTAGAGGATCACAATATCTCAAGATTAACTAATCTTGACTCAACCCACAATTACAAGAAAAAGTAGAGAAACTTCACCGAATCGATGGCGCACGATCAGAAAATCTTATCAAATAACTCGAACCTCCAAACGCAAATTCCAACGGTCAAAACGTAGTACCACGTCTTCCAAATACCCTGTCCAAAAATCAGCACGATCCAACGGTAGATAGACCTCCGATCGGACTCGAGAATCTTGCTGGTCGGCCTAGAAAGTAGCAGAAAATTCTGCACGAATTTCACTCTAATTCTCTCTTGAATTGGTCTTGTTTCCTTCTCTCTATTGCCTTCTATTTATAGGCAAGCAATTAGGGTTTCCTTCTCCATGTAGGATACTAACTACATGGGTTTTGGGCCTCCACTTATTTAATAAAGGCCCAACAAATATCCCCTTATTCAACTAAGTGGAGGGCATCGCCATCCCGACGATCTTACGACAAACATCAAGTTTCTCCCTTGGTAAGGTCTTCGTGAACATATCAGAACCATTATCATCTGTGTGGATTTTCTCAATCTCAAACAACTTGTCTTCAAATGCATCACTAAGCCAATAGTATCTCCCATCAATATGTTTCGACTTTGCATGAAACGTAGAATTCTTACTCAAGTGAATCACGCTTTGGTTATCATAGTAAACCACACAGCGTTGCTGCTTGAAATCAAGCTCCCCTATGAATCTCTTCATCCACAACAACTCTTTACATGCTTCAGTTGTTGCGATATATTCAGCTTCTGTAGATGAAAGTGCAACACACTTTGTAGCCTTGACTACCAAGAAACTGCTCCACCTGCAAATGTCATTAAATAGCCTGAGGTGGATTTTCTGCTATCATCTTGCCATATCTGAATCAGAGTAGCTAACCAGCACTGGTTCTCCACTTCCAAAAATAAGTCTGTAATTAGAGGTACCTCGGAGATATCTCATAATCCGTTTGACTGCATCCCAATGCTCTCTACCCGGATTTGACAGAAAACGGCTCACAAAACCAACTGCATGAGTTATGTCAGGCCTTGTACACACCATTGCGTACATCAAACTTCCTACTGCTGAGGCATACAAAACTCTATCCATGTCGTCCATCTCCTTCTCCGTAGAAGGGCTCTGTCGTGTGTTTAGCTTAAAGTGAGTAGCAAGATGAGAGCTCACCACTTTAGCCTTGTCCATATTGAACCTTTGCAACACCTTTTCAATATATCGCTCTTGTGACATATGCAACTTCTTCGCAACTCTATCGCGAGTAATTCGAATGCCAAGAATAGTCTTCGCATGGACCAAGTCCTTCATTGAAAAAACCTGACTCAACTGTTTCTTCAATCTCTCAACTCTGGAGACATTCTTGCCAACAATCAGCATATCATCAACATATAGCAATAATATGATAAAATCATCATCAGAAAATTTCTGCACAAAAACACAGTGGTCATATTTCGTCTTTTGGTAGCCTTGCTCACCCATGACTGACTCAAACTTCTTGTACCACTGCCTTAGTGCTTGCTTCAAACCATACAGGCTTTTCTGAAGCTTGCACAAGTCATCTTTTCTCTTTACTTTGAAACCCTCTGGTTGCTCCATATAAATCTCCTTATCTAAGTCACCATGGAGAAATGCAGTCTTCACATCCATCTGCTCAACCTCCAAATCAAGACTAGCTGTTAAACCAAGAACCACCCGAATGGATGACATCTTAACAACAGGAGAAAATATTTCATCAAAGTCAATACCTTTCCTCTGGCTGAAACCCTTGATGACCAATCTAGCTTTGTATCAGGGACGTGGAGTATTTTCTTCTTGCTTTACTCTGTAAACCCACTTGTTCTTCAAAACTCTTTTGCCTTTCGGCAACTTCACCAACTCATAAGTATGATTCTCATGCAATGATTTTATCTCATCTTGCATGGCTTCAACCCACTCCTTCTTGTTCTCATCTTCAAGGGCTTCACTGTAACTTTCGAGTTCTCCCCCGTCAGATACTAACACATACTCATCAGCTGAGTACCTTGTAGACGGTTGTCGATCTCTAGAAGATCTCCTGAGTGGAACAACTGGTGGAACATCTGGTACTGGCAACTGCTCATGAACTTCATTATTCACCTCTACCTTTATAGGAGCATCAACATCACCTGCACCCTGCTGGTCATCACGAACTTCATCTTCAACTTGACTTGGCACAACTGTACAAGGAACTAAATCAAAATCAATCAAGTCAGTTATAAATTGCGGAGCACTTTCTTCAAACTTCGCAATATCTTTGATGTCCTGATTCTCCATAAATACCACATCGCGGCTTCTGATAAGTTTCTTCTACACCGGATCAGAAAATCTGTACCCAAACTCACCCTCGCCATAATCAATGAATATGCACGGTCTAATCTTCATATCAAGTTTAGATCTTTCATTCTTTGGAATATGCACAAATGTCTTGCATCCAAATACCTTTAAGTGATTGTAGGAGACATTTTTACCTGTCCAAACTTCATTTGTAACATCAAACTCAAGAGGCACACACGGTGTGAGATTCAATACACGAACCACTGTATTTAAAGCCTCACCCCAAAAGTATCTTGGTAACCCTACTTGTGAAAGTAAACATCTCGTTCTTTCAATAAGTGTTCTATTCATCCTCTCAACTAACCCATTTAGCTGAGGCGTCTTTTGAGGCGTCTTTTGATGTCGAATGCCTTGATCCTTGCAATAATCATCAAAAGAACCACTATACTGACCTCCATTATCGGTTCGCATGCACTTTAATTTCTTTCCAATTTGTCTCTCAACTAGGGCATGAAACTGCTTGAAGACACCACACACTTGATCTTTAGTCTTCAAGATATAGGTCCACACTTTTCTTGAATGATCATCTATAAAAGTCACAAAATAGAGACCACCTCCAAGCGTCTTGGATTTCATAGGACCACAAACGTCAGAGTATACTAAATCAAGCATCTCTGGCTTTCTCGAGGGAATGGATGATTTGAAAGATACTCTAGTTTGTTTGCCGGCTAAGCAATGCTCACACTTCTCTAACGGTTCACCTTTCATTCCCGTAGGAGATTCTTCTTTCCCAAAACCATCATTCCCTCCTCGCCCATTTGACTAAGTCTGTTGTGCCACAATTCAGTTGTACTCTCTTTCTCGACTGCGTTAATAATGCCACCACAAACTCTAGCTTGTGTCACGTACAACGAAGCACACTTTTCACCTCTAGCCACGACCACAACACCTTTAGTGAGCTTCCATGAACCACCACCAAAGGTATGATGAAAACCTTCATCATCTAGCTTGCCTACTGATATTAAATTCAAACGAATGTCAGGAATATGCTTAACATTTTTCAGAATAAGAGTTGTACCATTTTTCGTCTCCAATCGCACGTCTCCTATGCCAATAGCTTTTAACATGCCTCGATTTCCCATCTTAACATTGACATAATCACCAGATGTATAAGATAAAAAGAGATCATTTCGACTTGTAGCATGAATGGAGGCACCGCGATCTACTACCCAACTGGTCTCATCACAAGCCAAGTTAACATCTTCTTCATCACACAAGAGAAGAAACTCTTCAGTAATAGTAGCAATATCATCGTCATGACTTGCCTTCTTTTCTTTCTCTTTGTCATGTTGGTTGTCTCTCTTGAGCTTTCGACAATACTTTTTAATATGCCCCTTTAGACCACAGTGATAGCACTCTGCATTGGTATACCTGTTCTTACTCTTGCTTCTGTCTCTACCCTTTGGACCTCTGCTCTTGCTCCTTCCTCTTTGTTCTGTCACTAAGACTTTTGAGTGCGAAGAGGAACCTTGTGACTTTCTTCTCATCTCTTCATTCAGAGCACACCCCTTAGCCAAATTCATGGTGATAACACCATCTGGAGCTGAGTTAGATAAGGACGTCCTGAACGTCTCCCACGAGTCCGGTAATGGACCCAGAAGCCACAAACCCTGCACCTCATCATCGAACTTGATACCCATTCCTGCAAGTTGATTAATAATTCCTTAAAAAGCATTAAGATCTGTTAATAGAGCCCCATCATGGTACTTTAAACTCATCATCTGCTTTATCAAGAACAACTTATTATTACCAATCTTTCGAGCATATAATTGCTCAAGCTTGCTCCATAAACTGTGTGCATGTGTCTCTCCACTGACATGATTCAAAACATTATCATCCACCCACTGTCTAATATAGCCACATACTTGACGATGCAATAAATTCCATTCACCATCAGATTTGTTTTCAGGCTTGGTCTCACTGAAAACCGGCAGATAATAATCCTTCACATAAAGAAGATCTTCCATCTTCCCTTTCCAGACATGATAATTTGAACCATTCAGACTAACCATTCTACTTGTATTAGCTTCCATTATTTAACACAGGAGACCAATTAAATAACCTTCCCTCTGATACCACTTTGTTGAGAGAAAAACGAATCTAATAGAATAATTAGATGCAGCGGAATTAAATAATTCTCCACACCTGTGCAAATCTCGTAAGAATCTATCAAGCAGAGCAAATCAAGCCAGCTAATAAAATATAGCAAACAAGAACACAAAAGGCACGCACAATTTTAGCGTGGAAAACCTCCTCAAGGTGAGAGAGGAAAAACCACGGGACCCTCGAGGCCGCTTAATCTCCACTATCAATGTAATGGGTACAACGAGTTCTCTTTAAATACAATTAGAGGATCACAATATCTCAAGATTAACCAATCTTGGCTCAACCCACAATTACAAGAAAGAGTAGAGAAACTTCATCGAATCGATGGCGCACGATCAGAAAATCGTATCAAATCACTCGAACCTCCAAACATAAATTCCAACGGTTAGAACGTAGTACCACGTTTTCCAAACATCCTGTCCAAAAATCAGCACGATCCAACGGTGGATCGACCTCCGATCGGATTTGAGAACCTAGCTGGTCGGCCCAGAAAGTAGCAGAAAATTCTGCACGAATTTCACTATAATTCTCTCTTGAATTGGTCTTGTTTCCTTCTCTCTATTGCCTTCTATTTATAGGCAAACAATTAGTGTTTTCTTCTACATGTAAAATACTAACTACATGGGTTTTGGGCCTCCACTTATTTAATAAAGGCCCAACAAAAGCTTATTCAAATTGTTGTTTGCCTACTATACTGTCCATATATTAAATTGTACATGCTGTAAAATATTCAAAGAATATTGAATACCAAAGAAAATAAATAAATGTATAAAGAAGCAAGTCTTTGTCTTTTTTGGTTTAAATATTTGGGCGGCATGCATGTTAGGTCAAAAGTAGTATTAAAAGAGTCATATGCATGAATTTGATATATAAATTGGGATTCAATCAATATCACACAATCTTGTCTTTTCTATTGATTGGCTCTTAGCCTCTTACAGTATACGCTAGACTCACCTAGAGAACAAAATATTAGCAAGGACATCAAATGCTACTGGTATCATCGTAGCTCAAAGGGATGATCTCACTATAATCTGTTAGTTTTTTTTATGTGAAATAATCAAAATATCTCTAATTATATTTTAAATTTTGAAAATGATGTCGCTATGTTTTTCTTTCTTTTCTCATCTTTTCTTCTCGATGTTAGGAAAGATTATAAGAGAATCCTGATAACTGAAGAAATCTGGGATAAATCAAGGAGAGAGGAGGAGACATGAGGAGAGAGGAGGAGAAATGAGGAGAGAGAATGAGAAAAGCAAGAAAAACAATAATTAGTGGCATTATTTTAAAATTTTGAAATATAACCAGGGGTATTTTGGTCATTTTACATTAAAAACTAACTGAAAACTAACAGATTGTAGTGAAGTGAGAAAAAAAATAATTCAGCACACCTCTTAAAGTAAAATTATAGTCGATTGTAGATAGGTGAGAAAGACGATAAGTTATTTGTAGTGAGGTGAGATTATCTATTGCTCAAATCAAGTACCTAATATTCCTTAGCATTGGTTGATATCAATAACCAAACTGCTGAGAAGAGAGAGGCATATTTTATTTAGAGGTAATTTTTGTCCATTATTGTATATTATGCGAGTTTTTCAATTCACTGTATGATGTATTTTTTTGTATCAAGATGAATTCATTACGACGGATTTTATTTTATTTCGTGTAAAAATGTCTATAATACCTTAACACTAAAAAAATTCAATTCAATTCAATTACATTATATATATATATATATATATATATATATATATATATATATATATATATATATATATATATATATATATATATATATAGGTGAGAACCAAACCCTCTTGTGAGAATGTGAAAATTGACTTTGTCCATTGAAAATAACCGAATGTCTATTGAAAATAACTGAATGTCTATCGAAAATAAGTGAATGTTCAATGAAAATTGTAATATCCAATGAAAGTGAATGTCCAACGGAAATAAGTGAATTTCCAACGAAAACACTTTTTGACCATTAAAAATAAATGAATATCCAACGAAAATAAGTGAGTGTTCAATTGTTTTCATGTTCTCAAGGCACATTTGGTTCTCATCCAAACCATATATATATATATATATATATATATATATATGTGCACTATCAGATTTTTCTTTAGTAACGGCGTATACAGGAAGAATACGCCGTTACTAAATTATTAGTAACGGCGTATTGAGTAGTATACGCCGTTACTAATTGTAACGGCGTATTTTAATGCGTACGCCGTTACTACCGTTAATTAGTAACGGCGTATGTAGGTAAATACGCCGTTACAAGATCTTCCCGTTGTGTTACCGTTTGTTACCGTTCTGCCGTTGTGTTACCGTTAATTAGTAACGGCGTATTTACCTAAATACGCCGTTACAAAATCAATGTATAAATCTTCACAGACCCATCTCCCATTCTCCTCACATTTTTCTCCCAATTCTCTCCTACTTTATATTTCCCGACAAGGGCATTTCCGTAATATCATCTCCATTTTTCGACAAGTCTCTCTCAAAATACTACGGTTCATATCATCATTCTCCATATTAGTAGGTACGTACATTTATTTTTATTAAAAATGCATTATGTAATGTATTTTATTAATTTAGGTTAAATGCCCGTAGATTATTTCATTAATTTTGTTGCTATAATGATAATAATTCGGTTTTTGAATTGGTGTTATAGTTGATAAATATAGTAAATTGTAATTGATTATTAACCGTAGTTATTTGTATAATATATAGAATGGATCGTGGGTGGATAACATCCCGTAAGATGAGTGAGGAGTGGATGAACGGATTAAGTAGTTTCGTCAAATTTGCGAGACGAAACGCGCAAACAGATGGCGTGGGACGTTTCAAGTGTCCGTGTAGTAGATGTTGTAATTATTCTTGGCACGATATGGACACCATTTGCGATCATGTATTGAAGAAAGGTTTCCTTACATCGTACAATGTGTGGATCCATCACGGCGAAGCTAGAGGGCCTAGTTCGAGTCGGCCTAGTTCGAGCCAAAATCTAGATATGAGTCTCCCGTCAAGTTCGCATAATCCCCCTTGTTCGACGTCGGCGCACACTCCAGAGTACGTCGATCCGGTGCACCAGTTCGTGAATGATGTAGATCCATGTAGAGATGTAAGGATTGACGAAGATGAAGGCGAGAACGACGAGGATGAGTACGAGGACGAGGACGAGGACGAGGACCCAGAATTGGAGATAAGTTCGGTGACCGAAGTCGAGGCCAGACTTGCTAAAGCGAAGATGACGGCGTACAACCGGTTGGTGACGGAGTCACAACAGCCGTTGTACAAAACCACAAGCGCTGTCACTAGTGAAGATACTTCTTTGGAAGCGATGTTAAGGATGTTGTGTATCAAACAGAGCACTGGGATGTCAGACGCGACTTTTACCCAGGTCGCGAAAGAGTAATGTCGTGTGTTACCACAACCTAATTCGTTTCCATCTAGCTACGCAGCTGCGAAAAAGATAATGAAGGCCATCGAAATGTCACACGTGAAATACGACGCATGTTTGTACGGATGCACTTTGTATTACAAAGAGTTCTCTGCTCTGGACAAATGTGGAGTTTGTAAAGAACCACGGTTTACTATGGAAGGGAAAAAATTAGTTCCGCAGAAGACGTTGTGGTACTTCCCATTGACTCCTCGACTTCAACGGTTATATCTTGCAGAAGAGACGGCTAAGTGGATGCGATGGCACGGTAAGCGGGAGAAGGAGGACGATGACGTATTAGTACATCCATTAGACGGTGCTGATTGGATTCAGTTTGACAAGAAATATCCTCAATTTTCGGAAGAAGTCCGAAACGTGCGGCTGGCCTTGTCATCCGACGGGTTTTCTTCATTTGGGCCTAATGCTGGGAGTTACAGTTTGTGGCCTGTAGTTGCTGTCCCGTTGAATTTTCCACCCTCGATGGCTATGCGAAAGGAGTATAACATCCTCACCATGTTGGTATCAGGTCCAAAATCACCTGGTAAATGTTTGAACAACTTTATGCGTCCATTGATTGATGAGCTGAAGCAATTGTGGACGAACGGAGTTGTCACGTGGGATGCTTCCAAGAAAGAGCCGTTCATAATGCGGGCTGCTGTGATGTGGACAATCAGTGACTTTCCGGGTTTGGGAATGTTGGGTGGCTTGACCACTAAAGGCTATAAGGCATGTCCCTTATGTTTGGACAACATCGACTCTTCACGCAGTAACACAAGAATATCTTACCAAGGTGCGCGTCGGTGGTTACCTCCGAAGCACCCACTGCGCTTTGTCCCGGAGGCATTTAACGGGCAGATCGAGACTCGTAGAAGGCCTAAGCGGTATTCAGGGACTGCTATACTGAAGGCTATTAGGCGTCATACTTATCTCGAGCCTAGTCTACACCCGAAGCACAATAAAAGAACTGGTTTAGCTATCTGTTGGTCTCATGAAAGCATTTTCTGGCAGCTGCCCTATTGGAAAACTCACAGAGTGAGACATGAGTTGGATTTAATGCACATAGAGAAGAATGTGTGCGACAACGTCATAGGTACAGTTCTCGGACTAGCGGGGAAGACTAAAGATGATTTGAAAGCGAGGAGAACGTACGAGGAACAGAATGTGCGCCAAGACCAATGGGTGGGCCAGGACGGGGAGCTCCCTGATGCGCCTTATGGGGTCAAGGGTGTACACCGGAAGGCCGTACTTGAGCATATCCGAGCAGTGAAGTTCCCCTCCGGATATGCGGGAAAATTGAAGATTAAGGTCAATCCTGATGAGAAAAAGTTTCTCGGACTTAAGACCCACGATTGTCACGTGCTCATCCAACGCATCTTCCCACTTGTCATTCGGAAGTACGTTCCGACTCATGTAGTAGAAGCATTAACAGACCTCGGCAGGGTGTTTCAGGTGTTGTGCACGAGGGAGCCGACGAAGAAGACACTAAAAAAATTGCACGAAGATATGGTGGTTTTAGTCTGTAAGTTGGAAACTATCTTCCCTCCATCATTCTGTACCATTATGGTTCACCTACTACTACACCTACCGGATCAAGTTATTCGGACCGGGCCAGTACATTTCACTTGGATGTTTCCAATTGAACGGTATGATCCTTCTCTTCAGTAATTTCATTTCCAATTACCATTGAAATGTATAATCGAATATCACATTAAATTCACATTTTGAATATAGGCAACTTGGCGTGTACAAGAAAAGTGTGCGAAACCCTCGATATCCAGAAGGTTGTATAGCCCAACAGCACTTGATGCACGAGTCTGTCACCTTCACTCAGATGTACCTAAACCGCGCCACTTCAGCCAGGGAAACATTTGTTAGTCCAGCTCTAGGTTTCCACTTATCAGTTGTTTCCCCACATGTACAAGTAAAAAGCGTGGTGCGGAACGAGAAATTGAGCGTTTCCGAGATGTTCTGGGCGAATTGGACTGTTGTTGAGAATTGTGACGAAGCAGATAAGTACGTAGAATCACATCGAGTAGGATTTGTTCAAAGGTTCCCTAGAAAATTTCTGAAGGACCGAGTTATGTCATTTATGTTTGAGTGGGGAAAAGTTGTAAGTACATTATATCTCTTATGCTACAATTCATACAACTTAATTACTGCAACTAATATTAGAATTTAATATGCAGATTGCCGGTCGAGGGGAAAAACGAGAGTTGATACTACTATCTGCAGGTCCTCGTTCTTTGGCGATTTAATCACAGTGTACTGTGAATGGTGTGAAGTTCTTAACGTTGCGAATCGATCAAGGCCGGAGAAATCAAAATTCAGGGGTCATGATTGAAGCAAATGGAATATGTTACTACGGTGTTCTTATGGACGTCGTTGTCCTAACATATTCCGAAAGCATGCCAGTCGTTTTGTTCAAGTGTCGGTGGTACGACATACGAACCGTGAGGAAGGACGCCAATGACTTCATTTCCGTAAACACTTCCACGGATTGTCATAAACAAAACCCGTTTTGCCTTGCTATACAGGCGAAACAGGTGTACTACATCAACGACCCGGATGTGGTGAACTTTGTGACTTCGTGGAAGGTTGTCAACGTTGTCTCTCATAGAGGTCACTACAAACCGAGCAGTTTAGCTCGTGCAGGTGATGAAGAGCCAGAGTTCGAAGTAGATGAACCGTACCAAGAAGATCGAATTGACATGGTGCGACCGGGTGGTGTAAGGATCGATTTGAGATTCTTACACCAAAATCCATGACCTGTCTCTACAACTGATTCAGAGGACGAAGAGAACGAGGACGGAGACAACGAGGACGAAGAGAACGAGGACAAAGACAATATGGAAGGGCACTCAGATTACGATTTGGCCAACTCAGATAGTTAGACAAATATGTATTTAACGGCATTTAACCGACTATCAATAAATTTGTTCATTTCCGTAACGGCGTATTCATGAAAAAATTTATTCATTTCCGTAACCGACTATCAATTAAAGAACTTGTGAATTCGGTTTTTGAAGAACAAAGTGTAGGAGAAAAAACCACAAAAAACAAGCTCTATCATCAAACCAAGCCCCTGGAAAAAAATTTCCAAGTTTTAGGATTAGTAACGGCGTATATAGCAATAATACGCTGTTACTAACCTGTTTTAGGGATTAGTAACGGCGTATTATTGCTATATACGCCGTTACTAATCTTCAACAATCAGAAAGTCAAGATTGTTGACTTAACGCTTGACTTCGGTATTGATTTCCCGTTTCATATACTAAATGACTACCGAATTGGAAATAAACATTGTACACTATCTACGTATCATATGGTTAGCACCGGCAATTAAGCAAAAGAAGAAGAAAGATGATTGATATATGAGTTTTGATGCATTTAATCCATGGAGTCAACCTTGACGCTGAGACCTTCTGTCCACAGAAGTACTCTCTTCCTCAGCCTCGAAAGCGCGTCGGTTAAATACTATGAGCCTCAAATGATAATCTAGCATTGGCACCAACACTTTGTTTGGTCTCCTCCATAACCAGTTGTCTACCACAACTTGGAATCGGAGACTAATCTCAATCTCAAATGGGTTCCTAATTAAGAAAACACACTTTGTTTAGGGTCGACCAAGTTTTTTTTATGAAGTGATTTTGTAACGGCGTATGTGGTATATACGCCGTTACTAAATCAATGTACAATTTAGTAACGGCGTATTATGTTGAATACGCCGTTACTAGTGGTCAACAATCTTGACCATCAGACCAGTCAAGATTGTTGACTTTCGCGCTTGACTTCGGTATTCATTTCTCGTTTCCTATACTGAATGAAATAAAAATTGAAATTAATCATTGTACACTACCTAAAAATCATATACGTTAATCAAAATTGAAAACCACGTAACAATTTCTACCCGGAAATGCCATTTTCGGAGGTTTGACCGTTACTTACGGATGTGTTTACGGGTGATCGGTTTAGATCGAGGTTTATACGTGTTCAAAATTTACTAGAAATTTGGCCTATGAGCGACAACACTATTACGCTTCAATCTGTACGGTTGGATTAAAACACGTTTTTTGACACCACTCACTTTCGGTGAAAGCGTGAGTTTAGGGTTTAGGATGGTAAACCCTAAACTATACCCTAAACGCTAACATCATCGAACGTTTAGTTCAATTCAATATTTTTATAATAATCCAAACCGTTGTAAATGTTGGAAATGTCATTGAAGTGATATAGTGAAATTTTCAGAAAAATCAAACCACGGGAACACTCCCGATCAATCATGATCGGTCGAACCGAATAAAATAATAATTTAGGGTTTGAAATAGTAACGGCGTATTCATCACATACGCCGTTACAAAGTTGGCGGGAAATGAAATTTTGGCGAAAATTTCAAATCCGCGCCAAAATTTTCATTTCCCGGGCAAAACATTAGTAACGGTGTATATGGATGATACGCCGTTACTAATTTTAGTCCGTTGGGTAACGGTCAAAAATCTTTCCGTTACAATTTTTGCCCGTTGGGGATTTTGTAACGGCGTATGTACCTTACATACGCCGTTACTAGGGTTGGGTATATAAAGACCCAACCCTCTTCTTCTTCCTCACGCTCTCTGCCTCTCTTCTCTTCTTCTGAACTCTCTCCCTCACTGCCTCACTCTCCGGCAAGCCACCTCCGTCTCCGTCGCCGTTTCCTCTTCCAGATCAGGTAAGTAGTATTTACATTTTTAGGGTTTAGGGTTTATGTTAAAGTTTAGGAATTGTTAAATTGTAAATTTAGATATGTGTTATATATGTTAAATTTAGGAATTGGTTGTATATATGTGTTAAAAAATTGTATATGTTAATTTGTAAAATTGTAAATTTAGAAATTTGTATGTTAATTAGTGAAATTGTAAATTTATAAATTTGTATGTTAATTAGTGAAATTGTAAATTTATATGTTAATATGTTAATTTGTGAAATTGTAAATTTATATGTTAATATGTTAATTTGTGAAATTGTAAATTTAGAAATTTAGAAAATTAGAATTTGTATGTTAATTATAATATGTATATTTAGAAATTGTATGTTAGAAAATTAGAATATGTAAATTTAGAAATTTAGAAAATTTGAATTTGTATGTTAATTAGAATATGTAAATTGTATTTTAGAAATTGTTATTAAATTGTATGTTAATATGTGAAATTTATAATATGTGTTCAATTGAACTTGTATTAAAATTTAGTTTAATTAATTTATACGGAATTTTCCCTCAGGGGCATTTTCGTAATTTATACGTAATTGCCCCTCAGGGGCATTTTCGTAATTTATACGGAATTGCCCCTTAGGGGCATTTCCATAATTTCTTAAAAAAGACCCCTAAGGATTACGAAAATGCCCCTAAGGGCATTTCCGTAATTTCTTAAAACAGACCCCTAAGGATTACGAAAATGTCCCTAAGGGCATTTCCGTAATTTCTTAAAAAAGACCCCTAAGGATTACGAAAATGCCTCTAAGGGCATTTCCGTAATTTATTAAAAAAGACCCCTAAGGGCAGTTTCGTAATTTTTACGAAAATGCCCCTAAGGGCATTTACGTAATTTCTACCGAAAATGCCCTTGGGACATTTTCCGTACAAATTACGTAAATGCCCTTACGAGCATTTTTTTTCACACTAATTAATAATGCTTAAATCGTATTTAGATAATGGCCTCCTCGTCAAGCGATTCAAGCGCCCGACAGAAGAAGCCACATGCTCGTACACTGAGGCATGAGTTGATGGACCCAAAGTTCTTCCAGGCCTACGAGCAATCGGCGCTCGACACTCCGCCTCCGTCACCGCCTGTTGGTGGGGTCCCCTGATCACGGGGATTGCTACACTCCCTTACCTCCACAGCCGACTCAGCCGACCCCCGATTTCGGTTGGGGGTACTGGGTTGTGCCGCCTACATTCACGGGTTTCGAACCCTCGAATGTAGGAGCATCCTCTACTCCTAGTCCGCCGGTGAACGAATACAGATTCGTTTCCCTAGACTGCGACGAGACGCCGGATAAGGAGTTGTACTTCGACTTCAAGCTGCAGCCGAATTGCTTGACGACGAAGAGCTGGATGGCCAGGAAGGACGTCGAGTCAAAACAAGACGTCTGCCTCGACTTGGAAGAGGAGGCAATATCCAAGAACGGGGGGGGGTGGGGGGGGGCATTGGGATTGTTTTGGGACGCGGACTTACAGCGTCCGTGGAGTATGTTCCCCCCCGGAATGAACGACACCTTGAGTGTTTTGAAGATTAAACATATGGTAGGAAAGTTTGCACGCGAGTGCGACGCTTCCTACCAGCTGTTTTGTGATCTTCCTATGTCCGAGTACATGAGATTTTGGCGCAAAATTCGGGTAATTTCAATACTTTCTCAATTTATTACCCGAAATTAAATAACTTGGATATTGACAATTTTTTTTTAAATTTTGTAACAGCGGTATTATGAATTGCCGTCTGATTCAGTTCCACTCAAAAAGTGGATTCGCGAGACGGCATGGTCCGCTTATAAAGAGCGGAAATCAAATATGAAGCCATGGTACAAACTGTACGTCTCGCCTGATTATCTGAACCGCAATGACATTCCCAACATATTTAGAGGGAAAAAAGCACAATGGCGGTGGCTCGTCAAACACTTTGACGAGAACGAGGTATTTCCTTATTTTCATACACTTTGTATGAAACATATCTCTTATTCAAATTCTAATTTTGTAATCATTTCAATGTGTAGGGTGTAGGGAGTCTTGGAGAACATATGAGTGAAGTACGCTTGAGCGGCAACAAGATTAACCATCGATCTGGCCCGAAATCTTATCGGACTCTTTGGACGGAGAGAGAGCAGTCGGGAAATACTAATATCTCCGCCAAGATTGAGACTTGGCTTCTGGTTAATCGGGAACCGGATCATGATGCTTCAGAGGCGGAATTGTTACAGGATGAGGACAACAAGGCGAAACGCGTAAGTTTTTTTGATAATATTTTTTTTTCTACTTTACTATTTGTCATTAATTTAATATTTTCTTTTCATACAAATATACCTTAAGACGGCGTTGCAGGATTGGATGATGGACCCGGCCAATACTGACCAGCACGGAAACTTAAGAAGAATGACCGAAGCGGAGGAGGCTGAAGTGATGATGCAGGCGAATCATCATTGTCACGACCTCAAGCTTGCCGCGGGACGAACAGATGCCCAATTCCCCCGAGGACGCAAAATTCGGGGATTTGGAGATGATTTCCAGGTCCCGGCCAGACCTAGAAAACGTGGTCAGTCCTCCAGCGGACCGTCTGCAGAGCAGTTCGAACAAATGGAAACTAGGCTCACCTAGGCTCAGGAGCATATTTGCGCGCAAGAGGAGAGGTTCGAAGCTCAACAAAGAAGCTTCCAATGGATGTACAAGCAGATGCGCATAGCCAATCCTTCTATGCCTCCCTACGACCCGAACATGTTCAACAATTTCGGTCCTCCACCCCTCGTAGTTTAATATGTTTTAGGATTTGAACAATTGTTATTTAAATTTATTTGGATTTGAATAATTGTTATTTTAATTTATTTGGATTTGAATTTTCATTTTCATTTTAATCTGTAAAAAATAAAAACCGAATAAAAATTATATATTATATTTAATATATAATTTTTATTCGGTTTTTATTTTTTTATAAATAAAATATTGTAACGGCGTATTGTGTATAATACGCCGTTACAAATTTGAAAGAAAAATTATTATTTTAATAATTTGTAATGGCGTATTATACACAATACGCCGTTACAATATTTTCAAAAAATATTATTTTAATACCTTGTAACGGCGTATGATTTGACAACATACGCCGTTACTAATTTGACGGTGTCAAGTCATCTAAACGGCACCGTCTAATTAGTAACGGCGTATTTTGTCAAAAATACGCCGTTACAAAATTAAAGGCGTCATCGTCTGTTACGCCGTTAACGGCTCGTCAAAACGACGCCGTGTTGGTGTAGCGGCGTCTTGTGTACGCCGTTACAAATTGTAACGGCGCTTTAGTAACGGCGTATTGTCTAACGGCAGTTTGTACGCCGTTACAATTTGTAACGGCGTATTTTTGGCTTATAACGGCGTATTTACATACGTCGTTACTGAAAAAAAAATGGCAGTGGTGTGTGAATATATATATATATATGTGTGTGTGTGTATATACAGGGGAGCAATCAGGTGAGAACCATACTCTTTTGTTAGAACATGAGAACTAACTTTGGTTATTAAAAGTAAGTGAATGCCCAATGGAAATAAGTGAGTGTCCAAAGAAAATGGTGGTATTCAATGAAAGTGAATGTCCAACAGAAATAGTGAATGTCCAACATAAAAACTTTGGCCATTAAAAATAAATGAATGCCCAATGGGAGTAAGTGATTGTCAGTAGTTCTCATGTTCTCTACATATATATATGCACATATATGTGTACATATACGTACATATATGTGTACATATACGTACATATATGTGTACATATACGTACATATATGTGTACATATACGTACATATATGTGTACATATACGTACATATATACGTACATATACGTACATATATACGTACATATACGTACATATATACGTACATATACGTACATATATACGTACATATACGTACATATATACGTACATATATACGTACATATATACGTACATATATACGTACATATATACGTACATATACGTACATATATACGTACATATACGTACATATACGTACATATATACGTACATATATACGTACATATACGTACATATATACGTACATATACGTACATATATACGTACATATACGTACATATATACGTACATATACGTACATATATACGTACATATACGTACATATATACGTACATATACGTACATATATACGTACATATATACGTACATATACGTACATATATACGTACATATACGTACATATATACGTACATATACGTACATATATACGTACATATACGTACATATATACGTACATATACGTACATATATATGTACATATATATGTATATATATATATAGATATATATGTACATATACATATATATATATATATATATATATGTATGTACATATATATATATATATATATATATATATATATATATATATATATATATATATATATATATATATATATATATATATGTATGTACATATATCTACATATATCAAATACAAACTCTCTAAAAATGTCCAAACGTTCAAACTAATGTATAACTGTTGGATGGATGCGGGAGAGAGGAGATGGTGACACCTGACGCGGATGGAGAGTCTCTCCACTTAACAGAGTCAGGCGTTTAAATGAGGGTATTGGGTCTTTTCGCTTAACATACCTAATACCCAATTTTGACGGTTTGCCTTCTCATATTTCGACGGTTTGTCTTCTCACAACAACGCGCACGACGTTTGACTTGATGCAAAACGATTTTGGCTTTGATTCAGAGACGGTAAGGCGTGTGATTTGTTGTCTTCGATTCGGCTGAGAATGATCGGTAAGTAGCGCGATTTTCTATTTCATCTTATATTGATTTCGTTGTTTTGTAGTTTCGATTTGTTGTTTTTTCATTAAAGCCGATTTTGATCTAATCTGAGTAGCGCTATATCATGTTAGATCTGTTTTGGATTATGTTTTTATTGATTTCTAATTTTTATTTTATTTTTATTTTATCCGGTTTCGATCCGATCTAGGGTTTTTCTTTCATCTACAACAAATTTGAGGTGCAGAGTACGATGACGACGAGGATGACAACGAATGACCACCATCGCCAAATGTTTTTTCACTCATTTTCTGTATTTGTAATACTTTTGTAAACGATTCTCCTTCGGGACAAACTTTATATTTATCAAGTTTACATCTGTCTTTATGTTTATGTATAACATGTCTATGTACTCTGTATAACATGCTGGTTTGTACTGTATCACTTATGTTAAAGCTGATTCATATTATTGAGGTCATAATCGTCTATTATCTTGGTTGACTTGTAATTAATGTCTCACTTAAATATCCAGTAAATGCTCATTTAATTTGGAATCTTCAATTAATCATCAATAATTTTGATAAAATAGTTGATTGTTGACATGTAATTTATGTCCTACTTAAATACATGTGGTAAATGCTCATTTAATTTGGAAATAAATATTCAAGTAATCATCAATAATTGTGGTAACAAATAGTTGATGGTGGTGTACCATGTATAACATGATGTTATATATTGTATAACCAGAATAGTTAGATGATGTTCAGCAGCACATAAAACGATTACCCACTTTCAGAGGTTTGTGTATGACTGTCTTATTGTCGATGTATAACATTTCGATGTACCATATATAACATGTTGTTATATACTGTATCGATGAACACACGCTCTATGGATCTAACCTATTTTAGCGTGAATTGTTGAATGATCGCTGTTTAAATGCATGATCCCGCTTTAAATGCGTGATCCCACTTTAAATGAGTCTATTTTTAGTGCAAATCGTTGAATGATCGCGCTTTAAATGCGCAATCAACACACACAATATGATGTTATACAATCCAACACAATATGATGTTATACAATCCAACACAAAACGTTATACATCAAATCAAATAATGGAATGACGAGTGTGCCCTCAGCTCTCTGTCTATTTGTGACTAGCAGTGTTAGTGAACTGCTCCGTCACGTGTCGCTTGATCGTCGCTCGCGAAAAAATGGATGGGCAGATGAGGGTTTGGACGTTTGGACGTTTTGGTGGAGTTTGTAGTGGAGTGCACATATATATATATATATATATATATATATATATATATATATAGAGAGAGAGAGAGAGAGAGAGAGAGAGAGATGCACTCCAGTACAAACTAGCCTAAATGTCAAAACGGTCCGAACCAATCTCAAGCGTTGGATTGGTGTATAAATGCACGCGCATTGTCTCAGCGCGCGACACGTAGCCAAAAAGTTGACCCGCTGTGTTTTTTAGGATCCCAACTATTCTACGATTTTTCACAAAAATTTCATCTAATCTCAAACATTCCACCATTTTACACAAACATTCCACCAATTCGAACGGTTTGGATACTTCACTCATTTTGTACCTGATTTCTTCTCTATATATTTATTATCTAAAGTTTATTTTTAAAATAATATTTTTTTAATAAAAATTGAAAGTCCAACTTGTAGTGTTCAAACACGATTAACCGGAACCGGTACTCTGAACCAAGAACACAAGAATTACACTTTCATTTAGGCTTATATAACAATCAGATATATACACAGTTTATGATAGGTTTGCCCTTTTAAAATTTCCAAACCTGCAATCTATCTATTCGTATCTTAACCTTATTCAAATTTTAGAGAAAACAAGAAAATACATAATCTAAATCAGAAAAAGGGCAACGGGTCAAGGGTAGTGAAGGGTACTTGAGGTATCAAAAATATTGAGGACATCAAATGCTTAGACTGAATTTTATTTTCTATCCAATTTGTGTAGACAATTTATATTATAGTTATATGACAAATAAATTTTCACATTAACTACTATATGTGTATTCGTCCATAAAATGTTAACATTGTCTTAATGATCGTCACCTTTGGTTTCTGTTTCTTGGCACTCAAGTCTTTGTTTTTTTCAAAACATTTCCAAAGATATTTTAGATCAATTTCCCGCATGCCTTCCTTTCGTCTTCTACTATGTGAATTTGCATAAATTTATGTTTAAAGTCAAGAATGGAGGCTCACGTTGGATCCGAACAAAATATTTTATGTTTAAAAAGAGAACAAGAAACTACACAGAAACAACACATTAATAACCAAAAATCTCCGCAGAATCAATGAGCAAGGAGAAGACAATGACATGTCGTCTGTATTCTAGACCTCAACTTGCACCTCTTAAGTAGGGATCCTCGATCGGAACTCGGTATAACTCCAATATGGATGAGACGAAAATGAAACACAAAATACACTCAGAACTCAAAGTAGATCTGATAACTCCGTTATGTTTGAAATGAGAACGAATCAAAACACCCGACTCACTACTATTTTCACATGACGAAATTATCCCTCTTAACTCAGCAAAACTCGACTTTCTTGATGATAAGTATGAGATGGAATTAAAAATTCCTAACATGTTGTCGTCCTTATTACCAGACTTGCCCACATTTGAATATATGAAAAAATATCATATACCTCTCCTCAAGAGTAGGGTGTTCATGGGCGGTTGACCCCATATAAATTTTTTCTCACCCGCTCGTAAGAGTACGGATTGAGAAAGTAAAATTTGTCAACCACCCGTTAGGGTGCGGGTCACAGAATATGCAAATCGCATGAGTCTGAGGTTGGTTACAGTTTGACCCTCACAACGCGCATTATTTAAATCTCTTTTAGAAATCATTATTGAATCACAGTGGTTTGTGTTAATATTTTATCATTACTCATATAAAAACTCAATTATTTATTACTATTATTATTAATATATTCATATTGCATTAGTTTTTAATCCATTTTTGCAATTGCAATCATTTTCTCCTCAATTATTGTCAAACACAAATTGAAATATAATAGATAAATGATAAATGATATTAAAACCACTAATTCTTATAATATAGTTTGTTTGTTAAAATAAAATTGAAGAGATATTCTTACTCATGGATTAGGCTAAGGTGTGGGTGGGTTTGGTTAACTGCAGGTCGATTGTCCTAAATCCGCAAACCGCCCAATATTTTGCGGGTGTATATTTTATCATTCGCGGCCTGACCCGCAACCTGTGAGTGAGGCCCCATAGGCCGTGGGCCAATGCAGTTGGGCGAGTGGATTGATTAGTGGTTAATATTTGAACACTTCTACTCAAGAGTACACTATTTTCACCTAACACCCTTTAACTATTCTACTCTCCTTAAATTATTTTGAAGTATGGTGGAGCTCTTACAACTTAGTGGCACACAGGGCAGTTAAAGTGTGAAGAGGTATGTGACAATTTCTCCGTAATAAACTAAAGATGCAATTGGGAATAGGAAAAATCCAAGGACATGCCGTCCTCTATTTAAACCTTAGGGAAGTCCGAGCTTAACAAAAACATGAACATGTTGAGCGGCAGTGAAATGGTAACCCAACTAGGGTCGGCCATCGCCGGAGTAATGTTCGCGTGGGCCATTTTCCAGCAGTACTTTCCGTACGACCTGAGGAAGTACATTCAGCGACACTCTCACAAGGTGGTTGGAATGGTGTACCCTTACGTCCAGATCAAGGTCCACGAGTTCTCCGGCGAGCACATGAAGCGCAGCCCCGCCTACGCCGCCATCGAGAACTACCTGAGCTCCAGCTCCTCCCAATCCGCCAAGCGCCTCAAAGCCGACTTCGTCAAGGACAGCCACTCCCTCGTCCTCAGCATGGACGACCAGGAGCAGGTCACCGACGACTTTGAAGGTGTCAAGCTCTGGTGGGTCTCCTCCATGACCCTCTCCAAGAACACCTCCTTCTCCTACTACCCCTCCTCCGAGGAGAAGCGTTTCTACACCCTCACCTTCCACAACTCCCACCGCCACACCGTCACCAACTCCTACCTGCGCCACGTCATGGACCAGGGGAAGGCCGCCGCCGCCAGGAATCGCCAGAGGAAGCTCTACACCAACAACTCGAGCGACGGCTGGTACTGTAACCTTGTTAGTTGTGTTTGATCCTACCCTCTGTATACTCTCATCTTATTTCATATTCTTTCTATGTCTCTCGTGTTCGTGTATGCGTGAGGCTTATTTCCCCTTCGCGCTTGGCTGAGTCTTTTACTTCAACAGGTATCGATACAAGGGTACGAAATGGAGCCACGTGGTTTTTGAGCACCCGGCGACGTTCGACACGCTTGCAATGGGCACCAAAATGAAGGAGGAGATCAAGAAGGATCTGGTGAAATTCAGCGAGGGGAAAGAATATTACGCCAAGGTCGGGAAGGCATGGAAGAGGGGTTATCTCCTCTACGGACCTCCCGGAACTGGAAAATCTACCATGATCGCCGCCATGGCTAACTTACTCGATTATGACATCTACGATCTGGAATTGACAACGGTGAAGGACAACACAGAGCTGAGGAAGCTTCTGATCGAGGTCTCGAGCAAGTCGATTGTCGTGATCGAGGACATTGACTGCTCGCTAGACCTGACGGGGCAGAGGAAGAAGGAAGAGGAAGAGGAAGACGAGGAGGAGAAGGAGAAGAAAGATCCGGAGAAGAAAGCTGAGAAAGGGAAGAAGAGCAAGGTGACACTGTCGGGGCTACTGAACTTTATCGACGGTCTGTGGTCGGCGTGCGGCGGGGAGAGGCTGATAGTGTTCACAACAAACCACGTGGACAAACTGGATCCGGCGCTCATAAGGAGGGGGAGGATGGACAAGCACATTGAGCTCTCGTATTGCTCGTTCGAGGCGTTTAAGGTTCTGGCTCACAATTACTTGAATATGGAGACCCACACTCTGTTTGGAACGATCGAGAGGTTGCTGGAGGAGACGGAGATGACTCCCGCGGATGTGGCGGAGAATCTGATGCCCAAGTCGTGGGAGGCGGAGAAGGACCGCTGTTTGGAGGGTTTGATCGAAGCTCTGGAAGTCGCAAAGGAGGAGGCCAAGGAGAAGAAGAAGAAGAATGATGAAAAGGAAGGGAAGGAATTGAGAGGCGAAGAACAAAAGCAAGCAGCAGAAGCAAATGGAGCATTGCCATCAGGTAAAGAAGAAGTGAAATAGAATGTTGCAGCTTCTCAAAGTACATGTACATTTTGTATATTGGTTTTCACAGTTTCCTGTGTGTGATTGTGTGGAAGGGAAACATTCATCAGTAGTGAGCAGCTTAGATGTATCATAAGTAAAATGTATATTTATCTGATTGTTATATAAGCCTAAATAAAACAAGGAAAATGAAATATGTGTTCTACTATAATTTTACAAGAAGGTGTTGTTTATTTTGTTAACCACAAAAATAAATTAAATTTTATTTTTTATGCAAGATGTGTATATTTGTATAAGAATAACGAAATTATTCTTACAATCAAGATTTTTATATAATAATTTTTAAAATAAAAATAACTTAACTAATTATCACGTTACAAAATTTAATTATACAAAACTTAGTTGAAAAATATTTCGAGAAAACTTTTTATAAGGAAAACTAGTTCTTAATTTTGAGGAAGAAATCACCATTTTTTTATACAAATGCACATATTGTGCACAAAAAATCTTGTACGACACATTTTTATTATTAACAAAGTGTACTTCACTCTTTTGCAAATAGGAGTGTCCACGGAAAAGGTCCTCAATCGCCCGTGTAGTCTCTGTTTAGTTGTGTGTTTTACGCGTTTTCTTCTGTTTTAGATACAGCGAGTTTGGGTATTTCAAAACAAATTGTTTTAATAAGAGGAAAAAGTCAAAAGAGCAACAAATTAATTGGGAAGGTATAAGCTCAGTGAAATTCTATTATGTAGTAGGGACAAGATTTCGAACACAATGTCGTAACACTTGGTGTAGCACTAACTGGTGTTTCACTAACTGGTGTAGCACTAACTGGTGTTTAACACAATGTCGTAACACTTGGTGTAGCACTAACTGATGTAGCAACAACCAAGTGTTACGACAGTAAACAGAAGACACACAATATGTTTACCTAGTTCAGTAACTCCGCACCAACGTCTGGGGGCACTCTACTAGGTTTTCACTATTTGGTAGTTAATAGTACAACTTCAAGCACTAACTAGCTATCACACAAGCTATTGTCCTAAGCTATTATTACCTCAACGTGAACCACCTCGACCAGGGACTCCCCTGTCTCCGAGATCCTCTCAATTACACCCTTCGAGCAAGCATATGCTCGGTATTGTTGTCTTCGACAATTTCCTCGTGAGTCTTCAATCACGAACACACACCCTCAGATCACTAACATTCAATAGTCCTTATATGATGTATAGTGATCGGCACTGTTCTTCTAAATCAATCAGTCTCTCAATCTGCCAGTCTTGCACGATTAAGAGCTCTGAGAATTTAGCGTAGAGAACGTCTGAGTTGCTAAGGGGGAAGCATCTGCTTTTATAACAACTCCTCTTGCCTAATCAGATTCCAATTCTGATTAAGAAATTCCTTGCCGCCTTGCGTTATTGACTTTATCTTAGCTGGAGGTCGCCTAAATCAATCGTGTCTTTATTCTCTTGCGCGTTAAGTTTCTGTGTATAAAATAAGAAGGATTCGATAACTTGTCTAATTCTGCGTGTATTATGGCAAGCCAAATGTGTTGCAACATGTTAGCTGACATCTTAATTTTGCGCTAAAAAATATGTCCAACACTTAAACGTAACAACAGTCAGCAAAAAAGAGAATTATGTTTCGTATCGTAGCTATAATGATTGTTTCACCTTTGGTGTTGAAGAGGAAAACTTCGATAATTGAATATTTAATTATGGGTTATCACATCATATGACTCAAAATAAGTTGTTTATTGCTTATATAAGCATTGATGTTGGAATAGTTTTACCGAAAAATGATTATTCTTGTAAAACTGAGGGGTACAATAATGTCAAGATGCATGACGAAATAGTAAGAACTTTGACAAATGTAAAACATGTCCCAGAATTGCAGAAGAACCTTATTTCTGGAGTTGTTTTAGGCTTACTGGGTGTAAAATTGTTGCATGTAATGGAATTAAGGAAGTTGTTGGTGGCTAAAAGCAGTAAGTGTCGCATCAGTGAGCTCCATCTTCTTCGGTTGCTGCTCGATTTCTCGTTTATAGAACTCATACAATGCAAATCTTGGTTGTGTTATCCATTTCTGAGGTATGCTTCATAGTCGCCGGTCACCAAGATTGGAGCACGCCTTACCGGTTTCTAACCTCGAAAATCTAAGCACGTGACCGCATTCGAACACTCCTCGTGAAGACTTCTTCTTCTCCGTCTATGCATGTCAAAGTTGTTGGGGTTTGGCTGAAGAAGACGGGTGACATATTTTCATAAGACAAAGGGTGATTTAAATATTTTGCACCAATTTTTACTTCTGTTAGCGACGGATAAATGAAACTAAACATATATGTAGTGAATTGATTTACTCTAAAGTGCATCATATGAAAGTGAAAAACGCACAAAGGACACTCTGGTGAACTAATCAATAACAATTCGAGTTTATGGATTCATCATGGTTTGTATTAGAATTAGACCCATTTGGCCTTTGGGTTTGTACAACGTTGTTGATCAAGGAGAAGGAAACTATTCTATTCTATTATATTTGTATACCAAAACCAAGAAGCTGAAAATGGAATAAGTGCTCCTACTTTCATCCTTAGCTTAAGTTGGGGTTTGGAATAACGTTTCATTGTAAATAGTAGCTCAAATTTCATCACCTACAATACAGCCCAATTCTGCATCAGATATGACGAACCCAATCTCCTCCAGTGGCGTCCATGTCCAAGAAGGTATGTGCAAATTCAAATAGATTATGATATTTGGTTTCAGCCCCACTGTTGATGATTCTGTTTGTTTTTCTCTAGTTTTAACAAGTATATCAGAAGCACCACCAACTCATTACATGCTCAAGTTAGAGCTGTTTTCGTTACTAACAAAGAATTCTATGGAGAAATATGAATCCGGCTACTTTGAAGCTGGAGGCTACAAATGGTATTTACATATATCCATCATGTGATGTGGAGAAGATATCAGACTTTGCTGTACTGATGAATTTGGTGCCTTTCTTAAGGAAACTGGTCCTTCACCCGAATGGAAACAAGAGCAAGAATGTGAAGGAGCATGTCTCTCTCTACTTGTCAATGGCAGAAACAAGCTCCCTCGTCCCGGGATGGGAGGTTCATGCCGTGTTTAGGCTCTTCTTGCTCGATCAGAACAATGACAGATACTTGACGCTTGAAGGTATTTTACTGCATTACAATTTTTGCTAATTTTGGTTGGTTGTGATGATTCTTGTTCCTTTTGTGTGAAGATGGGTCCGGAAAGGAAAGGCGCTTCCATGGGATGAAGTTGGAATGGGGGTTTGACCAATTCGTTCCCCTCAGAGTGTTCAACGACCCTTGCAACGGGTACCTGGTGGATGACGCTTCTGTGTTTGGCGCTCAGGTGTTTGTGCGTAGAGAACGAAGCACGGGAAGGGGAGAGTGTTTGTCAATGATTAAAGACGCCAGCTCCTACAAGCATCTATGGAGGATTGAGAACTTCTCCAAGCTTGGTACAGAGTCTACTGACTCCACAGTCTTCACTGTTGGAAACCAGAAATGGTACACTACTTGCAAAAATGAACATTGCTAGTTCTGCACAAAACATTTCATTCTACTTATGTTTCGTCGCAGGATGATAAGGCTACACCCGAACGGAAAAGGCACTGGACTAGGTTCACATGTTTCACTATACTTGGCTTTGGCAGATCCAACAGATGTTCCTGGCTACAAAGTGTACGCAAACTACACGTTACGCATACTAGACCAACTGCGAAGCAGCCATTACTTTGGCAAAGGTAAAGGGGTTTTGGCAATCTTCAAACAACACAAAATAGTCATTACCTTAATGCTCCTTTGGATCTTGCAGTAAGTACCTGGTTTAGCGCTACAAAGCCGATGGATGGTTGGGCTAGATTTGTTGCTCAGAGCAACTTTAGCACTTCAAATGCAGGATATCTGGTGAAGGATGTGTGCTTGGTGGAAGCAGAGATCACTCTTCTTGCTGTGGTCAAGGCACTGTGATCGCAGATGTACAATCACTTGCAAGAACATAATCAGTGTATTTAAGTCATAACATTCCTGTATAATAAGTTTCCAACTTATAGCTTTCATACATTGAAACCGCACATATCCAAGAATGAATGAGTGTTTACATTGATAAGCATTGAAATAATGCAATGTACATTTTGCAAGCTTATTGCTCTGTCACCAGACAGAAATTACAACAGAGAAATTTACAGAAACAATAACCAATGAGAGTACAGTGTCAAGCCATCAAGGCATTGAGGATAAGCAGATGTGTAAAGAGAATGTACATCCAAATATTCACGTACATCCATGTGCATCCAATATGTACGTGAATAACTTTTATTTACGAAGTGGGAGGAATGATTTAGCCAAAGGTTTTCTCAGTGCTGTAACACATATACAGGAACCCATCATCGTCCTTGAAAGACTCGTAGATGAAATCCAGACAACTTGCTGTAGAAAATATAAATGAACTAAGCATGTCAGTTGCTGGATTTTGATGTGCATGATAGCCATTAATAATTAACCAGAGATCATAATTAAATGTCCGTTTACCTGTTTGAGGCAGCGTGTTCTTGACAAAAACAAACAACGCTTTCCCCGGAGGTAAATGCAGCCTGCTACTTAATATGTGTATGAACTGCCCGACTGACATGTCTCGAGGAACCAGGTACCTGTATGATACAAGGAAGGGTAGTCTGTGAGGTAAGGTTAAAATAATCACAACAAAAAGAAAAAAATCTAAGCTCTACAATCAGATTTCTGGATTGAATTTCAATTGTGCCACCTATCTTGGCAAATCAATATGGAAACTCAGAATTCATCAAGTAATAAACAGTGAACATTTGATACAACAATAAATTTGTTTCATATATAACTGAACCGGAAACTACAGAAAGTGAACATCATTCGGAATTTCCAAGTTTATCAACTTTAACCTATTTAAAAGAAAACAGATTAAAGGAAATCAATCAAATCCTTCCTAAACCCACACCAGGATTCATTTACTTGGCGAACAAGTTGTTTTTGGTTTGAACAAAAATTTTAAACTAGCCCTATAATACAATATGAGAATTATGACGTCAAGAACCTACTTTATCTTTTCCAGTTCTGGCAGCTCTGACTTTGAATATCTTTCAATGATGACCTGTTGGAAAACAAGAGCAATAAAACGCACATCAATCTGCTGTCCCATTCAAGTACCGATAATAGATCTGTCAAAACATCGCTTCTCATTTTTTTCTTGTTCAAAAATCCCCACAATAAAAACCAACTTTATCTTCATTGATCTTATTAAACCTAGAGAACTTGTTACTTTTAATGGAGAAATTTAAAACTGTATCTCATCAAAGAAGTTTCCCAAAAGCTAACTCCATTTACAGGACAAAAAGTAGAAAGTAGCCATCCAAGCTTTTTTACTTTAGAAGAAAACAATAGGCCCAATATGGAGAAGACCATTTCTCCATCCAAAGCACAACCTTCCATTGAAAGACAACTATATATACTATATATCTTAAAGTGCATTTCTCTGCAAGTAAACTAAAATTTCCATTTCCAAAATCACCAAACAATCAATTTCTCAACAAAAGAAATAAAAGGAGCCTTTAGATTCACCACTAGTCTTGATCTAAACCCTAATCTGCAAATCCGTTGAAAATCAAGCATAAGAAACCCATAATAGGCATTTACACATTCATAGTATAGTCAGAATCAATCAAATTGCACCATCAGTCTCTATTCTATATTATAAAAAACACAGATAAATAAACCCACAATTAGAGAGAAAAACAAAAGATCCAGAAAATGGGGTTCATGAAAATCTTACAGGAACCCGATCTGCATATTTGGCGATGATGTTCTTGGATTCGTGAAGCCTCTCCTCTACACAAAAACAAGCAATCATCAGATCTATCACAACCCCAAACAGAAGCATAAAACGATGAAAATGATAGAAAAGTTGAAATTGAACGAACCGAAACTGTACTCCTCCTTGAAAGACTTGACCTTGCCCATAGCTGATTGGATTGCTTGAAGAAAAGGATCGAATTGATCTGTGAAAGAAATGGTAGATTTGGGGATTGATGAGAATCGAAGAAATTGGGGAAGGTGAGAGGTGGGTGTTAAATAGATGGTTGAGCTTGTGCAGAGTTGGGTTGGGTTGCTTGCAACAGCTAAAGTCAAAATGAAATTACCAGAAAATACGGCGTCGTATCAATGTTGCTTTGTGCTTGCGTTTGCGTGTCGGTTTCATCGTAGGAGCTAGGAGGAGGAAGGAGACGCGTGTACAGTATATTTGGTCTGGGCTTCTGATATTGGGCCTTAGATAAAAGCCCATTTAAGCACAAGTTTGATTGGGTCGCAGAATATGCTGTTTCGTAAGTAGCATCGAAAACGCAGTAGGATTGACTGTCGTCATCAATAAGATGTTTTCTTTCTTTTTTTACTTCATTTTAGTGTCAGAGACAGAGTGATGCAAATATCAAATACACTAATATATTAGTTTTATTGGAAGCAACTATGGATCTAAAAATTATTTAAAGGAGGCAGTATTTCATATCACAAAAAATTACAAAGTGTTTTTAGATGAATTTTTATTAATCCCTCGTAATTATCCATATAGTTATTTCTGACACAAATTCTAATGTGATTGTTTTTTTATAAATGAAGATGTGATAGTTAAACTTTTCAACATGTCATATTTTGAAAACAATTCAAGTGTTAACACTGATAATGAACACTAATTTAGTCATAATCCACTGGTGTCATAATTTTAGTATAATTTTATTCAAAAAATTCATAAATGTTCGATAACTAATAATTTATACAAAAAACAAGGCAAAGAATTTAATAAAAAAATAAATAATTTAACTAATATAATAATTAGTACAAAAATAATTATGATCAATGAATATAAATTAATAACTAAAAAATAAAGTGAGAATTTCTCGAGTGGTCACCATAATGATTTAAGTCTTACATTATTAATGGAAAAGTCTTGGATTCAAACCCTATTGTGATCAAGTGAAAAAAGTTAAAAAGTAAATTTAATATATGATGTAATTCAAAAAAACAACTAAAGCAAAAGTTATAACTCCAAATTTAAGATATAAAATACTATACATGCGGTCTTGTCTTAGGTATCGAAACCCGTCAATAACATACTACTGCAATTTGGGTACTCAACTTGTAAGTTGTAACCCTTAATTCGTCAGAAATACATGTGAACTAAAAAGTGAACAATCTTTCAAAGCAACTTCATGTGATTTACCCTTATTTGCACTAAGTGGACACTTGTCACAAATCCAACAAACACAAGTCGTTATAAAACAAAGGCTCACGGTCACATGTCCCAAGCAGACAACATTCTGAGACCTGTGACTAGTCTCTTCCTCCCAAAACATGAAGCTCCTCTCAGCTCCAATGTCTCTCCTCCTCCTCCTCCTGCTGCTGTCCGTGTCCGGTGGCAATGCCGATCTGATCGACCAGACCTGCAAGAAAACCCCCTTGTACGACCTCTGCCGCTCCACTCTGCGGTCGGACCCCCAAATCTCCAGCTCGGGCGATGTCCGGGCGCTGGCGGCCTCCATGGCCGACACGTGCCTGTCCAGGGCCACCGACACGCTGGGACACATAAGGGAGCTCATAGAGCGGAGCTCTGACCCGCGCGTGGAGCAGTCGCTCGCCTACTGCGACGAGCTCTACATCCCGGTCGTCAAGTACAGCCTCCCTCAGGCCATCGACGCCCTCGCCAGCGCCCACTACGCTTTCGCGCAGGACGGCCTTGCCGACGCCAGGAAGCAGGCCGACGCCTGCGACGCCAAGTTCGCCGGCGCAGCCCAAGCGCCACTCCGTGACATGAACGACGTCGTTCGCAACTTCGCCGACATTGCCTCTGCTATCATCGCCGTCTTGCTCAAGATGTGATTGTTTGTCATGATGGATTTATTTACTACTACCCCTAATATTATGGACATGTAATTATTATTACTATTAGTGTTAAATACATTTTGTTTGTTATGCTATTAAGCTCTGTGTTAAATTAAAACGATGTTCAATAATGCCATGTCAATATCAATATTTAATTTGGTGAATATATATGTGGTAAGCATTTGTTTTCATCATTTCAGAAAAGTTACAAAAATATCACTCGATTTGCACTCGATTTGAGCACTTTCAGTTTTTGCATTTGTAACGGCGCATTTTGGACGTATGCGTCGATACAAATTCAATTTGTGACGGCGCACGCCAAATGTGCGCCATTACTAATTGAATTTGTAAATGTGCACTTTGGGTATATGCGCCGCTACAAAATTGTTGACCGTTGACCAAAATCTTACCTATAGGAGTAAACAGTTTGAAAACAGACTGTTGTTGTTGTCGTTAGTTTGTAACAGCGCACATTTTAAAGTGCGCATTACTAAGATTTTGTAACGGCGCACATTTGACAGTGCGCCGTCGCAAATGGTCAAAAATTTTGACTACTCCCTAGTCAAGATTGTTGACTTTCGCTTGATTTCGGTTTTTTTGTTCTCTTTTCACATGCTAATTGTAGACCAAAATTACCATAATCATTTGAAACAAATTAAAATTCATGTACGTCAATGAAAAATTAAAATCGATGTACCATATTCCCAAAAAATAGTCTCTACTGAGAGTTTGACCGTTACTTACGGAGGTAATCAAAGTTGACCGGTTTGAATCGAGATTCAAACATTCTCGAAATAAACTATAATTTAGGCACATCAAGTATTAAAACATTGCGTTCCAATCTGTACGGTCGGATTAAAACATGATTTTGAACATAAGTCACTTTCTTTGAAAGCGTGAGTTTATGGTTTAGGAAGGTAAACTCTATCCTAAACCCTAAACACATAACTTGTCCAACGTTCAATAGATCAATATATTTTAAAAAAAATCAAAACCGTTCAATCTGTTGTGAATAACATATACTTGGTATATTACAAATTTTATAAAAATCAAACCATGGGAGTACAGTTAATTATTCACGATCGGACCAACATGAATAAAATAATAATTTAGGGTTAGTTTTGTAACGGTGCACTTTGCTATTGTGCGCCGTTACAAATGGTCAAATTTCATAGTCAGCGAAGTTGACTTCCCCTTGACCGGTTTGGATCGAGGTTCATACATTATCGGAATTGACTGGAATTTTGGCACATGAAGTAGCAATCCATTGCGCTCCAATCCGTATGGTTGGATTAAAACTTGATTTTCAACATAAATTACTTTCGTTTGAAAGCGTGAGTTTAGGGTTTCGGAAGGTTTAACCTAACATAAACCCTAAACACATTGATCATCAAACGTTCGGTAGATTAATATATATATTTTGAATCGAAACCGGTCAATTAGTTGTATATAACATGTACGTGGTATAGTAAAAATTTTAGAAAAATCAAACCACGGGAACACCGCTAATCATTCACAATCGGACCGACAACATTAAAATAATAATTTAGGGTTATAGTTTGTAACAGCGCACTTTGCTATGTGCGCCGTTACAAAAGTGGCGCCAAACGAAATTTTACCGCGAACTTTTTTTGTAACGGCGCACATAGCAAAGTGCGCCGTTACAAATTAATTTTGTAATGGCGCATATTCGAATGTGCGCTGTTACAAAACCCAATTATATAACTTTCCCAAACCCTCTTCTTCTTCTAGTGCTCTGCCTCTCCCTGCCGCCAGCACTGCCGTCCACCGCCGCCGTCCACCGCCGCCGTCTCTCTTTCTTTCCTTCTTCCATATTTTGTTAAAGTATGTACTTAGGGATTTTAATTTTAGGTTTAATTGGGTGTTTTATTTCTTAGATTGCATGTTAGATTTTACAATAATTTGTATTTTGTATGTTAAATATTATGAATATGCATGTTGAACAAACTTTTTTGAATATTTGTTGAACTTTTTGAAAAATTGTTTGTAAAATTGTTGTGTAATTTTAAGAAATTGTATAATATTAGTTTGTATGAATTTGTTTGATTTGTTGGTTTGCATGTTAGGTTGTTATGTTGAATATTAATTTGTTTTAGATTTACAGTAATTTGTATATGAATTTAGTTTTGGAACTAAAAATGTATTTTCGAAATTAATTAAAAATACTCGTTAAGCGTAAATGAGTATCAATCTGAATTTTACATTTTAGGATATATATTATAAATTGAATATTATTGTTAGTTTGTATCCATGTAGATAGAGTTGTGGTTGAGGAGAACCAAGGAAATGTAATGTATTTTGTTTGTTTGAGTGTCATGTAGTGTTTTGGAGTTGGACAAAGCATATACGTATGTATCATATATGTATATGTGTTCCTAATGGCTAATCCTAGCCTAGCCATGAGCATGACCGCGACCTATGCTCGTGCTTGTTGTCCCTTCCAATCCATATACTCCCACCACTCTTGTTTCTCCACGTGTCATTTCCTCATACCTCAAATATTTTGATCATTTACAATTACTTAAGTGTTAAACTCTTATCTATAATTTCAAATTTATGTTTAGGAGTGCTCAAAATTGATCAACTGGTGGAACCTTACATTCAAACTAAAAGTGATCCTCTAATCGACCAGCAACGGTTGTGCTGGCTAAACATATGTTTGTTAACTCGAGTTTTAAACTAGGTGACGAGTTTATTCCATTGATGTTTGTAAGCGTGTTGATGTCAATGTCATGCGATAGTAATAAAGCAGGTCTGAAATCGAATATTCAAACTAACAACTGAATTTGGTTCTATCAGGTTTTCATATTTATCACTTAAATCAAAATATTTACAATTTATAATTTTAAATAAGAACTTAAAATTTTCTCCAATCTTTATTTCAAAGATATTGATTAGTAAGAGTTTAATTAATTTTAACTAGGATAATTAACTAGAGACCATGAACCACTTAGCACACCCAAGAAGAAATCATCTCTTTTTTGGAGAAGAGGAGAAGCACATTTTTATTATTTGTGCGATGTGGGACAAGAAAGCACTCATAAATTCGGAATTGTAGCTTGTGAAGAAAAAATCGAAAGTAAATATATATAAATCAAGTAGCAAATGTTCTTAGAAGCTTTGTTAGCTCAGCGGTTGGACTCTAGCATTGCTCGGATAATTGGATTCAATATTTTTTTATTCATGTTCGAATAGTTATATTCCATCTAAAACTAAACTAGTAGAACAAACCTTTTCAACAAATTATAAAATAATAGTGTAAACTATTTCTTAATATTAATTAATAGTTTTAATCATAAATATAAATATGATTTTCATATTGACTCTCCCGTGATCATATATACAGCGATAAATGCGTAATCAATCATCAATGGCCTAATTAATTCCCACTTAATTACTCTTTCACGTGTCCAAACTTGACATCGACAACACACTTATATTTAATCACAAACTCCAAATAACTTTATGTTTCTTGTCGACGACAATACATCCATCGCCAAACACAAATAACTCTAAATCTCTAATCATAGATTTTGGGTAAGTTAATTGGTATAACACCACCCAAATTTAGATCGTTTACACATAATTAGACTCAAGCTAAATCATCTCTAACTTAATTAATACTATATTTGTTTTTAGTGTTATTTAATTTATTCAACTCTAACCCAATGTCAAGATCAACTAACATATTTTATTTTAATTTATTTTATTATTAAAATACCAAATAACATATATTATATGAGTTGGAATATAGAATGATGTATTTATGCCAAAATTATACTATTTTATCATATATTACATGTCAAAATAATATAAGGATGGAGTTGCTCTTAAAAAATTGTACCCTTAATGTTAGAGGTTAAAAGTATAATTAGTCATTCAACTATCAGCTTAAGTTTTTAGTTGAGTTGATCCTCAATATGGTATCAGAGCTGGCCGATTTGGGCTTTCATGTGGCTCCGATCCCCTGTAAGCCCGATATTGTGGTCCACGTAAGGGGGGAAATAAGCCATCGTGCAAAAGACACGTCCTATCATGGCCCACGTGAAGAAGAGTGAGTTGATAAAAGGCTCACGTGTGAAATACACGTGAGGGGAAGTGTTGAGAAAGTAAAGTCCCACAATGAAAAAAATATAAAATAGAACGATTGTATATAAAAGATTGGAACAGATCTAACAAATAAGCTTGAGCTTTTAGTCGTGGAGTTTAGATGTAAATTGATTATTATGTCATTTATTACCTTTTAAGTTCAAAAATAAATGTCAGGATGTCTATTTCTTCTCGATGTTCTTAATATTCTTCATATCTTTGGTTAGTGCACGGGTTAGTCCATATAATATATAACACGATTACAGTGACAATATAACGGATAAACGATAGTAAACAAAATTTATATAATTTGCAGCCTACTATTTAGAGGTCTTAATGGGATCAACAAACCTTCAAAAATTTATTTTTTTTAGTTGGATTTGTCGCCTTACTGTTTACAATTTTGTATTTTTTGTTGAAGCTTGATTATGACCGGAAGGATATCGTTCAAAGCAAAACAGATTTGTCGACAGAGCAAAAGTCTGCCGGAAAATTTGTCGATCTTGCTTTATCGAAGCTCGAGACCGATCTTATTAAGATTATATTACATATGGTTGTAATCTCTCAAGATACAACGTTAACGTAAGTCTAACTCGAAACCGTGTCAAAAGAACATCAAACACAAGAATGTAAATAGGAAAGTCAAACAAAAAAAAAGTTTGCTCGACACATAATTAGTTGGTTCTATGGTCTCTTTCTTGTTCCTACCGAGTGATTTATACATAGAAAAAGCAAGAACTAATAATACATTAAAAGAGAATAAAAGAACAATAAACTAATGGAGTCAATTTCAAAACGGCAAACATTAATTTCATTCGAACCATAAAACAAACCAAAATGTTTGCTATCTTTCTTAAGTACATGACATTTTCACTCAGCACAGGTTAACTGAAAAAAACATTTTTTCTGTTTTTAAATAGTCAAAAGTTGTAAGTTACTAATCTTCATTAAATTTTTAAAAAATTAGGTTAACTTTTTTAGAAGTAATCAATTTACCTTTATATAGGTACCCCTAGTTATGTCACATTATCACATGACATACTTTAAAATTTTTCTTATTTGGATGACTACTCTAACATTTCATTTTTCTCACTATTACTCATTATGTCTATTTCTGTTAGTTTTTAACATTTTTGACATATGAAATGACTAAAATACTCTTGAGGGTTAAATGAGTTATTATAATTGGATTGAAAAGACTAAAATGCCCTCAACTATTCTTCTAATTTTCAAACTTATGCCACTCCCTCTCTCTCCTCTATTTTGTCTATGCACGACCTTCGACCTCCAACGACCTTGTCTCCGGCCTCTGACGGCCTTGTCTACGGCCTTCGATCGTCTTTAGCCTCGCTCTAATGGTTTCCAACACCTCCAACATCTACTCCAGCCTTCTTCAGCGTCTCCGTGTGGTGGTCGGCCTTAGCTTGCCGGAATAAATGGTGGCCTCCTCACCACCGCCATCTTCGAGTCCCTCAAGCTCTACGACCTCCTCTCCGATTCCGGTGATCGAAGTTGAAGGAGGAAGAGTAGGACTTGTTCTTTGACCTTGAGGCTCTCTGTTTCCAACAGAGACAAGAAACAGAGCAACAATCTCGTATCTGATAGAAAACAACAACAACAACAACAACAACAACAACAACCGACCCACGATGTTTTTCCGGCGGTGGCGTTCTCTCTGGCGCCTCATTCCGGCGAGTGTGGCCTTCAGTTCAAAGAACGAGTCCAACAACCTTGCCACTAAGAACGAGTTCAAATACCCCATCAGGGTATTTTAGTCATTTCACATGTCAAAAATGTTAAAAACTAACGGAAATGGACGGAATGAGTAACGGTGAGAAAAATAAAATGTTAGGGTCGTCACCCTAATACGAAAAATTCTAAGGTATGTCATGTGATAAGTTGACATAACCAAGAGTACCCATCTGGAATTATCCCTAGAATATTTAATTTCAATTTGTTTTTAAAAAATGAGTTTAGTAATATATTTTTTAAATATAAAAAACTATGCTTAAAATCGATTTTTAGCGTCAATGTTTTTTGAATTTTTTTACAATAAAGTTTCTTTTTTTAATTCTTGATTTCCTAAAAGAATTTTAGCAAACAAGTTAAATATTTTTTTAATATAGATCTTGGGATATCTAATCAAATAGGTTTAGTTTTCCTTGCCTTCAATATTCGTACGTTTTGGTTTAACTTTTTGGTCAGTGAATTCATTTTGCGATCTATTAATATTACAAAATTATTTTAGACAACTTTCATTGAGATCAGTAATGCAATAATGTTAAGTCAACGATTCGTACGTTGACTGTTACCATAGTACATCAAGCTTTGTACGTTATTAATTAATTACACAATTTATACACATTACAGAAAAATTTGATTATTCGAGAATATCCTTCAAAATCCTCTGTAGCCACTTGTGTTTACTGATTTCATCTAGGCTACAAACTTAAATTTCATGTGAATCTAGCTAAGATTGTTTATTTTCAGAATTTTCATGATAGTACTCCACCTTCTATAGTAAGTGTGTGTCCTTGTAATGAAGTGGTGATTGGATGAATTCTATATTTCATATGACTTTGTCTACTCACATATGGATTACCTTGTTTAATAAGGTGGTTATTTTACATACGACTTCCCTCATATATACTGTGACAACTTATTACTGGTTAAAACATTCGGTTCATTAAATCTTTGCTCATAAAAAGAAAAAGAGACCTTATTAATTTTGACTCATCACAGATTTACATTTAAATTTTGCATTCTAACTTTAATAATTTACGCAACAGTTCGTAATTAATATGACTAATTTTTCATGTCATAAATAAAATTAATCAACGAAATGAATATAAAAAACATCATTCTTATTTTATTTATGGGGCAAATGCATATGGTTATCTCTAATTATCAGTTATAAACACGTGACTATTTAATATTTTTTTTATTACACGTGCTTACCCAAATAAATTTTGTACATACACGATGACAAAAATGGACGGAAAGTTGAGTAAGTCCAAGCATGTATGTTATTCACATGTTCCCTATTCAAACTGTCCTTACTCACATTTTCCTTATTTAAACTATCCTTACTCACATTTTTCCTCTTCAAACTATCATTACTCACCTTATTCACGTTATATGAGATGAATGCCTCCAAATAATGCATATACTCGCCTCATTTTATTTTACTTCAAGATCCCAAACTATTCAAGGTTACTTCTGTTCTGAATTGTCTGTGTATATCTTGAAAAGAAACACAAGTATGTCATGAAGAAAAACATTTTGTACATATCTCGAAAGGTTCAAAATAAATTGACAAATACAACATAATCATTGAAGGTTCAAAAGACATACCTAAATAATATCATGTACAAGCTAATTATCAAAGTTTCAAATTTCAACAAAAAATTCATTTGGGTAACCATATATAAGAAAAACAAACATTGAGTAGTCATGTGTTTGTTACTGATAGTTAGAGGTAATTATCTGCATTTTCTCATTTATTTATCACATTGAACTTATTATATGAAATATTTTAGTTTCCATAACTCAATGAAAATATAGTCATTACTTGGCTCATATTCGTATAATTTAAACTCAAATTGGTTTCGAAAAAATATTCAAGATCAAATCTTAATCAAATTGCCTCATTTTCACCGTAAATTATAAATAAAAGTTAAAAATCATGTACAAATATATCAAGTAAATTGTGAATCATTTTAAGAATAAGTTTATTGAATCTCGAAAAAGTTAGGCTCGAGTTAGGCTCGTTTATTAACGATTCCAATATGTAGTTCGAATTCGACTCACTTATTAAACGAGTTCAATATTTATCTCGAACCCGGCTAGTGTTAGATTATTATGATTTTAATCAAATATTTAAATAACAGAAATCGAAAGTTTTGTAAATTGACTCGTTGAAAAAAAGAAATATTGTCCCTCTCCTCTCTTGTAAATTTATGGATCTGCTGCCAACTACAAAGTCACCAACCTCGCTTCTAATAATCAATTTCTGGGTTTTCACTACACCATTTTGTTATAACGACTGCGCACATAGACAACGTGCGCAGTCCTAAGCTAAGCCAAGGACTGCGCACCGTCTATGTGCGCAGTTATAACTTAACGCAAGAACTGCGCACACGAAAGTGCGCAGTCAGAAGCTCAGGACTGCGCACATAGACTTGTGTGCGCAGTCTGTACAGTTTCACTAAAATTGCCCGTTGGTGGGCAACGGTCGGATGTATAGCCGTCGTACATGTTACCGTTGCCATGGACCGCGCACCTAGTGAATGTGCGCAGTCCTTAATTTGTGCCTGCGCACATTTGTCGGTGCGCAGTCATAAACTTTCTGCCTATAAATGGCAGAAAGTTTATGTTGTGGTATTGTGGTATTGATTTTGGATAGTTGTTTTTGTGTTGAGAGGTACAAATTGAGGGTTCACATATACGACTTGTAGAGGCAAATAAACTCATCAACGATCCGAAGACATCGTCACTCGCACTTTCTCGTCCATTGTAAGGTATGTACGTGTGTCCATTGTTATATATATCGTTTTATTTCGTGATTATCGTTTGTAAATATATATATTGTTTTATTTCGAAATAGAATTTAGTGATTATCGTTTGTTAGTATATATATCATCGTAAGTATATATATCGTTTTATTTTGAAATATAATTTAGTGATTATCATTTGTTAGTATATATATCATTGTAAGTATATATATCGTTTTAGTAATTAGTGATTGTTGAAAACGTAGATTGAAAATGGATCGATCGTGGATGGGAATGGATAGGTCAACAAATGCTTTCAAGAGAGGTGTTAGCAGTTTCGTAATTTTTGCGAGAGAAAATGGTATACAATACGGCCCAGATCGATTCAAGTGTCCGTGTTCGACATGTTGTAATTTTCGTTTCTACGAGATGCCGATCATTTGTACACATTTACTTAGGAAAGAGTTCATGAGATATTATACAATATGGACCGAACATGGCGAAGTGGGAGAAGTCGGGGAGAGCAGTAACCAGGGTCTTCGTTATTCCCCTGTTCACAGTCCCGTGGTTGATCATGTTCATCAGTTCGTGCATGATGTAGACCCATGGCGAGATGTTAGAGTTGAACCACTTGGAGAAGCAACTGATATGGCGATTCAAGTAGATGCTGATGCTGCTAGAGCAACGACGAGAAAGTACAAGCAGTTGGTGGCAGAGATGGAGAAACCATTGTATGATGGTAGCGATGATACAGCGTTGGCCGCACTGCTGCAAATTCTGTCAATCAAACATAAGACGGGGATGACAGACACGGCATTTGACGATGTAGCTGCGTACGTTTCCAGCAAGTTGCCGCAACCCAATGCGCATGTGGCAAACTACGCATCAGCAAAGCAGAAATTGAAGTCAATAGAATTGCCGCTGGTGAAATATGATGCATGTTACCACGGTTGCATATTGTACTACAAAGAGTACATATATTCCACAGAGTGTCCAGTATGTGGAGATTGTCGGTACGAATATGCTGGAAGTTTGACTGTGGCAAAGAAGACATTATGGTATTTTCCATTGGCACCGCGTTTGCAGCGACTATTTGCCGTACCCGAGACGTCTGAGTGGATGCGTTGGCACGGGGAGCGGGAGAGAGTGGACGATGATACACTCGAACATCCAGCAGACGGAGAAGATTGGATTACGTTTGACAGGACATACCCGAGTTTTTCAGCAGAAATTCGTAACGTGCGCCTCGCCATTGCAACTGACGGTTTCTGTTCGTTCGGACCAAACACACCGCCTTATAGCCTTTGGCCCGTCGTCGCTATCCCGCTAAATTTCCCCCCATCAATGGCAATGAAGAAGGAATACAATCTGCTGACGATGTTGATATCTGGTCTAAAGTCACCAGGTAAATGTTTGAATAATTTTATGAGGCCATTGATCGATGAGTTGCAGGAACTATGGCATCAAGGTGTTCCGACATGGAATGGGTTTAAGGACGAAGTTTTCCAAATGCGTGCTGCAGTGATGTGGACGATTAACGACTATCCAGGGCTGGGCATGTTGGGTAGAATTCAAACAAAAGGTTACAAGGAATGTCAAAAAAGACTCATCAATGACCCGACAAAGATCTCGTTGGGGTGTGGAGAAATCTTATTGTGTTTGGCCGAAGAAAGTAATTCAAATTTTCAATAAATATTTAAAGGAGTGGTTAAAGTTACAAGGGAAAAAAATAATTGAGGTTAAGATTTGACATAAAAGAGGGTTAGGAATTGCAAAATGTGTATACTTAACAATAGTTACTTTTTCAATTTTCTATTTTACTACATGTAAATAAGTGAGTCAGAAATTTTAAAACGTGAATACTCGTTATTTTTTGTAATTTTCTAATTTTCTCTCGTACATGTCATAAATACTTCTTATTTCCAGTCCAGTTCCTTGCTAAAGATTTTATCAATATATATTTTTAAATGCGGTTATATATGATCCTCGTCTTATGAATCAAATATTGAATGCCTTCAAGTCATCTCATTTGAATGCTTAAGCTCATCATATAACAAACACTGCACTGCAGCATGAAATATGCAATTTTATCATACGTGATAATTTTATATTGTGTCTTAGTACCTTACTTAAAATGAACATTTCTAAGTCGGCTCTTATTTATTAATTTATTATTTCCTATAAATATGAATCCAATCATTCAAGGACAGAAACAAAACGAAAATCTTCATCAGATCCTATAAACGCGAAGCAGTTGGAATGAGGCCACATGTGACTTGTGAAATAATTCATAACAATTCAACACCTGTCTGTCCCCCACAGAAACTTGTATTGTATCAAATGATTAAACACTTCTATTACTATTAAAGTGTTTATTAACATGATATTTTTTATATTGTTCTTGTGAATTAATTAATAAATACTCTGATTTTATGAACATATATATATAATTTAATATTATGCCAGCAATTATTAATAAAATCAATATTATAATTTTTGAAAGAATGATCCGAAATTTACCAAACCAATCTGAAATCACAGCAGCACGGGCATAATAATGAGCAACTCTGTTAATCGACTGTTTTACAAAAAAAATTGACATTACAAAGCCAAGCCAAAAATGGGTGAGAATCAAACACTATCTAGCCCAACCGCAAAAGGCATGAGTTAGTCGAACATATGACTTGCACAGTTATTAATCGACCCACATACAAACAAGTTGTAAAAATATGGATTCAATTTAAAGATAGAAAAACAGATCTCCAAATGTATATTTCTTGCGATATTTTAGGGATAGCTGCATCCACCAGCAAATTTGAAAATAAACGCTCAGAATTAACTTGAAAATTACAGCTATATATAGATCAAGTGCCTTTAATAATTGTAATCCTTGACAACAAATGTTGAATTATTTATTAATTTTGCAACTAATGACTTCAACGTACAAAAGTTCATATGATTTACTTAATTAAAGGGTACATGACTTTTCTTAGGTGACAAGTAAAGCTTACAGACTAAAACTTGAAAATGGCTGCACCACTCGATGGTTTGGAAGCGAAAATGTAGAGTCCCAGCTCATTCTTATCGATGATCCCTTTGTCAATCCTCGATTGGTAAAAGCATTCCTGATACGGCAACCATATGTATACATATATTAATATTATAGTCGCATTTTCTGTTAAAATAGAATAGTCGCACCGACCTTTAAATTCAGGATGAATTGAGGGACAATATTTTCTTTCACCAAAGCTACCGCACAGCCACCCCATCCAGCTCCTGTTAGCCTTGCACCCAAAGCACCGTTTTCCCGGCAAATCTTCACAAGTTCTTCCAATTCCGGGCAACTAGATATAGCAACAAGGAATGTTTATGTCACTGTTGCCATCTAATATATGACATATAATACAGGGACTGATACAACATACCTGCACTCGTACAAAACACTGCAACTGTGATGGCTTTCATTCATAAGATCACCTAGCTTCTTCAAAATTTCCTCCTCACTGCAAAACAATGCTTCAAATTAGAATGCTTGTCTCCAAATATGTAATAGCCCCAACAGAGGATACATGGACCAAATGAGGGTAAAACTAAATTTTTAATCCACGCAAATTGTCAATCAGAGTTACCTATTATTAGTGGTTAGGGTCTCCAATTCTGAATTAGTAATATTTCCTATTGTTATATAGACTAGTATTAGGATTAGCTTTCCTATTGTTCCCTATATAAAAGAACCTCTATTGTATTATCATCATCAACAAGTATTCATCAATAAATTTGGAGATTGACACAAATAATCAAATATATATAACTTATGTTCGGGAAAAAGAAAATATTTGTTAATATTTGCAATTGATGATGGTCAGGAAATGGAAACGAGTATTACTATCACTTATGCCCACACGCACAGCATTTGTGTAAGTCATTCCCCAATTCATGTTTGTTTACATGTTTGAAGACTCGTGCATGTCTTCATAAAGTGACATTCTAGGACCATGCTTTTATTTGTAACATGAGAAAAAACTTCAAAGTGCTCTGATAAGAAGTCACCAGTTTTTCATGTCAACATCTCTGATTATAGCTGATACCAAGCAGATTAGCCTCATTGTGAACTTTTATTTGCAGGTAATCAAGATATTTAGAGCTTGGACATCTTCGGTAGGAAACAATAGCTGATTTAATTTTACTTGCAGTTAGAAAATAGAATTTCTTTTGGTTTTGCTATCGGAACACTCATTAAAGCAATAAAATCCCTTCAAAGTAAAAAGATAGAAAAACAGGCATATAAAATAGGTAAAAAACTGAACCAACAGTTGTCGAGACTCACCTTAACTTTGATGATACAGTGTCCTTAAAGGCATGTACACGTTTAGCTTCAGAGTACACATGAGAGGCTCTCTGGAAATAACCATTCAGTTGAAGTTTAGAATACTTTGTCTTGAAAGGGATTGAGACTAACTTGAACAAGTAGGTAGACAGATGATGTAATGACAAATTGACAATAATATTACAAACTTTTTAATTAAAGATGGTAAGGCAAATATTTAGCACGTCTGGCAGCATGGCTGGTATTACTTTTGGCTAACCTATAAGTCCAGATGGAAAGGGATGTCATGTGATACCTTTCACATAATTACATAATTTCAGCAGATTGATGTTATGATAGTACATAATTTCAGCAGATTGATGTTATGATAGTATATACAATCAATTCCAGTGTTCTAAAAATCCCGTTGTCCGATTAATCCCCGATTGATCTCCAATTAGTCCCCGATTAATCCTCTATAATTCCTGATTAATCCGATTAATCCTCGATTAATATTCAAAAGGCCCTCTCTGTCAATCAAGTGGCTAATTACTACAAAGATATTGTCTTTAAGGATTCAGATTTTGAATCCTGATTTTCTGCAATGTATTGATAACCTGTGATATGGTTATTGCTATATAAACACCCTAGATCAACAAAGTCAGACACACAAACACAACAGGTATTCTTCTCTCTAAATTGACATGGTATAAGAGCCTCTTCTCTGATTTTTTTTTTTCTTTTCGAGCCCTCCTGCTCGTTCCTCGTCTCGGTCACCGGCATCTCTCGCTGGAGTTCAAGCAACCGGAGCCGACATCGGTTCCGACCTCGGCTCTCAAGTTTTCGACGAAGTCTGTGGTTGTCGGACCGCCACCCACGCCGCCACGCGCCGTCAGAAGCAGCAGCACTAACCTGCTGCCGTGCTCCGATCTGCACACCTCCGCCGCGCGTCTCTTCTCACCGCCAGTACCAGGGCACTCAGAGGGCGCCGATCTACCAGTTCCCAGCTTTCCCTTGCCGGAATCCTCCCCACGCGCCGCCGCCGTCGCCCACGCGCCACCGCCGGAGATTGAGCTAATTCATAGTGATGTTTGGGGTGTTTCACCTGTCATATCTCATTCTCGCTTCAAATATTTCGTGACATTCATTGATGATTACAGTCGTTATACATGGATTTATTTTCTTCGAAACAAATCAGAAGTGTTTTCAAAATTTAAGGACTTTCTTGCATTTGTGGAAAATCAATTCTCTACATGCATTAAAATTTTTCGAACTGATTTGGGTGGGGAATACATAACTACGAGTTTTCTTCAGTTTCTTGCCTCAAAAGGTATTATGTCACAACATTCATGTTCGGATACTCCACAGCAAAATGGTGTAGCAGAACGCAAAAACCGTCATCTTCTAGACGTTGTTCGAACACTACTCATTGAAGCGTCAGTTCCTCCTCGGTTTTGGGTTGAAGCACTATCCACGGCAGTCTCTCTTATTAATAGACTTCCTTCTCAGGTATTGCAGTTGGAGACACCTTACTTCCGTCTTCACCAAAAGCACCCCAAGTACTCTGATCTTCATACTTTTGGGTGCGTTTGTTTTGTTCTTCTTCCCCATAGTGAACGTAACAAATTGTCTAACCAATCTGTTCGGTGTGTGTTTCTTGGGTATAGTGCCACACAAAAGGGATTTATGTGTTTTGATCCAACTTCTAATCGTTTTCGAGTATCTAGGAATGTGATTTTCTTTGAAAATCAATATTTTTACCAATCTTCCCCCGATTCCACAGATACTCGTGTGTTACTACCAGAATTTGAACATGTTTCTAGTGCTCTTCGTAGGGGCTCTTCTGATTTGGTTTATTCTAGACGTCATCCGCCGGCCCCCTTGCTACCCTTGGCACCTCCTGATCCTGATCCACCAATCACTGAGTTAGCACCACCGGAGCAACATGTGCCTAATCCACCTGGTCAGCTCCCACAGGATGGGTTATTATCTGATTCTTTCTCAGAAATTCCTCTCCGTCGGTCTACACGACAATCAGTTCCGCCGGATCGGTATGGTTTTTTCTTCTACAACAGCTCTTGCTGCCACATTATCATCCGTGGTTGTTCCGTCTTGTTATTCTCAGGCAGTTCGACAAGAATGTTGGCAACAAGCGATGCAGGAAGAATTGCATGCATTGGAGATTAATCACACATGGGACATTGTACCTTGTCCACCTGAAGTTACTCCGTTAGGCTGTAAATGGATGTATACCATTAAGGTGCGCTCTGATGGCAGCATTGATCGATATAAAGCCCGACTCGTAGCTTTGGGGAATCATCAGCAACATGGTGTGAATTATGAGGAGACATTTGCTCCTGTGGCCAAAATGACGACAATTCGTACTGTCCTAGCTATTGCTGCTTCTCAGAAATGGACTTTAAATCAAATGGATGTTAAGAATGCGTTCCTTCACGGAGACCTAAAGGAGGAGGTATTTATGCGGGTACCTCAAGGTCTGTTTTCCACTCCTACGTCCAATGTCTGTAAGTTGCGTCGTTCTCTTTATGGATTGAAACAAGCTCCGAGGGCATGGTATGAGAAGTTTCGTACTACGTTGAAAAACTTCTCATTCCAACCCAGTGCTTCTGATACATCTCTATTTTTTCGTCGTACTGAGAATGGGATTGTGTTGCTTCTTGCGTATGTCGATGATATTGTGATTACAGGGACAGATGACACTCTCATTTTTCAACTTAAGGAACATTTACACAAATTTTTCCATATGAAGGATCTGGGTCCTCTTACGTATTTTCTGGGCCTAGAAGTACATGCGAGGCAGTCAGGTATATTTCTTAACCAAGAAAAATATGCCAATGATCTCGTGGATAGGGCTGGCATCCGGAACAGTTCTCCGGTCGATACTCCCATGGAGCTAAATGTTAAGCTTCGAAAGGATGAAGGTGACATTCTTCCAGATCCAACAGTCTATCGTCAATTGGTCGGGAGCTTGGTTTATCTCACCATTACTCGGCCTGATCTATCATTTGCAGTTCAGCAAGTCAGTCAGTTTCTACAGTCCCCAAGACATTTGCATATGGCTGTTGTTCGCCGCATTCTTAGGTATATTATGGGCACTAGTAGAAAAGGCATATATTTCCCGGCTGATACTTCACTGAATCTTTCAGCATACAGTGATGCTGACTGGGCAGGATGTGCGGATACTCGTCGATCTACCACTGGTTGGTGTATGTTCTTAAGGCCTGCTCTTATCTCTTGGAAAAGTAAAAAGCAAGATCGAATTTCCAATGAATTTGAATACCGGGCTATGTCTGTTGCTTGCTCAGAAATTATTTGGTTACGGGGATTACTCGCAGAACTGGGCTTTCCACCATCTGGGCCAACACCTTTGCATGTGGATAATACTAGCGCTGTTCATATTACAGCGAACCCGGTCTATCATGAGCGCACGAAACATATTGAGGTTGATTGCCATTTTATTCGGGAAGCATGTGAGTCTCAGGTTCTTTCTTTACCTCATGTGTCTTCAAGTCTTCAAGTGGCAGATATCTTCACCAAGGCTCTACCTCGCCAGCGTCATCTATTTCTCTCGGGCAAATTAATGTTGGTTGATCACCCACATCAATTTGAGGGGGGATGTCAATCAAGTGGCTAATTACTGCAAAGATATTGTCTTTAAGGATTCAGATTTTGAATCCTAATTTTCTGCAATGTATTGATAACCTGTGATATGGTTATTGCTATATAAACACCCTAAATCAACAAAGTCAGACACACAAACACAACAAGTATTCTTCTCTCTAAATTGACACTCTCCACCCTACTAGGGCCTAGCTTTTTTTAGAACAATGATCAATTCACAGCAAATAGCTGTAGTCCATTACTTTAGGCCTGTTAGACTAGTTGCACTAGAAGGAAGTTCTCTTATGTATGAAATATGTAAGCATTGAAACAAAATAACATTAATTTAAAGCACCAGATCATAGCCAAGTTCAAGAAATGAGGAAGAGTGCAAGAAATTAAATGGGAAGGTAACAAATTCAATATTCAAACCGGTTTCAGCACATTTAAGAAATACCTGATACAACTTAAAGTGCTTGGCAATTTTTAGTACATCCAAAGAACTAGAAGAATCCTTGAGGATTGTTGTCAAGGGCTCCTCGATGATTTCCTCAATATCCTCAGCTGTATATGGTTTCTCGTGCAAGAATTCCTAGAGGATATGAGAGCTATAAATTGACTTGCAATGGAATTATCAATGATGATGAACCTTATACTACTGAATTTGAAGTCACGTGAATAAATTGTGCAGTCAACAATTAATAACAAAAGCTTTACCATGTCAAGGTCCAAGGCGAAGCACTAAAACAATATAAATTAATAATAAGGAAATGGCCTAACAAAACACAGATCCAAATACCTTAACAGCAACAACGGGGTCAGATGAGCTCTGACTACTGGCAAATGATATGCATAAGCCTTCAACATCAGAAAGAGTTTTCACTTCAGCTATAGCCTTCTTTGGATTCATTCCTAACTTTATACCAAGTACAATCTGGAAAAAAAGCCCAGAATTACATTAGAACAAAAACATGTTAAATACAAAAAATTGAGGACCCTATGGGCAGAAAGTATATTTGTCCATGTTTATATCAACATCTAGAGAGAGACCATGCAACGTGAAATTCCTATTGGAAGACTTGACTCAAGTTATAATTTTTGAGGCTTTAGCAAAAAACATATTTTTAGCCTGATAGGATAAAGAAACTTCTAACTCCTGCATATCACATTCTTGTGTAGTTCATAAATTTTCACAAATTCATAAAATCACAAAACAGAATCAATGACCAGTAAGAGTAAAAACTATGGAGAATATTAGGACTCACGAGCAGAAATGATATCAGGTTCAAGAGAAGCGGAACTTACTGCAGCAAGTCGACATTCAACAACTCTATTATTGTAATTTGTAGCAGCAGTAACTGCTTTCTGAGACTCTGCTAGAGAATGGGCTATGATAAAAGTCCCACCAGCTGGAAGTTGCACATCAGTTGCACGTATAGGGTTGAAATCAATTAGCTCTGCAAATCCTGATTTAGCCATGACAGAGATCGCCTGGCAAGTGAAACAAGATAATGAAAATTAAGGACTTTCACACACAAAATAGTCAAAAGGCATTAGAGGAACAGAACAATGTGTCCTACAAAATTATAATTAAGAAGTTCGTAAAATGATCTTAAATCATATTGTATTACCCACTGGATGACGTTGACAACCTAAAAATATCATTTTCAACTATGATATAAAAGCTAAGTAAGAATAAATTGAACTCACTCCTCTCATAGGGAGGAAATGTGGTGTGGTCAATTTACTTTATCATAAAATATCCAAACAGCAAAATAAGGCTATAACCCTTATAGTGGTAGTGAAAGTGTACAAGAACGTCATATGTGAACATAAGTAAGCCAGTACAACCATATGTCTGCAACAAACTTGCTGATAGACAAGAAGAATAAATTAGGGAGGTAATTGCACCTAATATATAAGAACCCATTCATCCAACAAGTACTTGACAGACAGACAAGTTAGGACGTCTAAATGGATTTGTGAGTATAAAGCACAAATGTGTATAACCTGGTCCATTCCACCCGATTGTGTTCCGATATGTCTCTCACATTCACACGTCAGCTGTGCAAGTTCTTTCTGTTGACAAAACAAACATTAAATTTGAACCTACCGATATACATGTTATACATACATGATATTTAACCCATCAAGTACAGGTTTCACCATGTGGTTATAATTATTAAATATAAAGTTCATGCGTCGTATAGTATCATTGCAGTTGTGTATAGATCTTATCATAAAGAAAGACACAACAAAACATTATAGAATGAATTGTTCAGAATCAGTGATATCCTTCTACTCACTAACAGGGAAAAATATTAGTTACCATATTTTCACTCAGGCTCTCTAAAAATGCCCCATAAGGTGTGAATCCCTAACCAGCCTAATATATATCAAAACAGCCCTATTTTGATTTTTAAGAGCTGTACCACAACACTGATGCATAGCAGTAACACCAAATAGTCTGAAAGTTCATGGCTCTTGCTCTATCATGTATGCAGTACTACTACCAAAGAACTGACTGGATATGTCCGAAAAAGTTATTCTTTACTTGGCTATGTTCCTTGATTATTTTGGTTAGTATGAGATATACCTTTGGAAAGCCAATATCAAAAGCAGCCATTATAGCTATGGTGGCAGAACAAACAAATGCTGCAGAACTTGATAGTCCAGACCCTAGAGTGAAGGAATTAAATTAGCTGATCAGATTTCATATCAAAGCATATAATAACAATTCACCAGCTCTTGTAGTATCCACAAATGTAACTAATATCTAGCTTCCAATAAAAGATTAGTGTTATTGTTACCTGTAGGAACTGTTCCATCAACCAGAACATCAAACCCAACTGGTTCACCGATGTTGATTCCTTTAGATTTAACATATTCATGAAATCCTTTGTACCTGAACATTGAACTATTAGTTTCTACTAAAAATAGTTGAGCAGTTAGTATATAGATTACCATATATAAATTATAGATCAACCCACATTCATAATTATTTGAAGCACCCAGATCTACGAATTTCAAGAATCATTCAAGATAGGAACTGAGACTATGAACTTCTAGTCTGCCTCAGTAGTTCTAGCCCCAGACAATCATTGGACATCAATAAGCAAAGAAACACCAAGGTTTTCCCCTCGGATGCTGACAAAGGGGTTAAAAGACCGATAACACGGTTCCCCTAAGGTCGGTCCAGAACAGGGGGTTTTCCTGATTGCTGATGAAAAAAAAGAAATGACAGATAATAGCCGATTATTTTTCTTACCCACAAATGAAGTAATGACCCCATTTATGATTCTTCAAGTCAATTTCCTGCACAGGAAACATGTATCTTAGGTCAACTTATTTCAGAAATGGGGTAGCTAATACATTAACTCGTCCTGACATCAACTTCAAAAACTGATGCATAATGTAGCGAGAGACACCGGGTGAACAATTAATATTGATCTCAAAAGTGTAGAGGAGACTAATCAAAAACCATGTAGGAACAAAGTGCATTATGGTACTATAAATGCATTAAGATGTAACCAAAGACCATGTAATGCAGATTAAAAAAAATAAAAAACATGTAACAGAACTGTTAACTTCAATTATACAAAAAGACCGAGGTATAATAGAAAACAGGCTACAAAGAGCCAAAATGCTTTGAGCTGTCTTCAAAATTTGAGCATTTTATGTCCCTTCACTTTAGAAGATGTAGGGCAAACCATGGTAAGTAGTATAATCTGGTAACAAGATAAGACACTTAAACAACTTTTAAGTGAGTATGAGTGGCATCTAGTAAATAGAATACGTTTCACCAAAACAATAGAAAAAAGGGCACTTTTTCTTTTGGTAATTACATTGTTAGCGTGAAAAAGTAAAATCATGGTCCCAGTTGAACCCGCTGTGACAAATAATATACCTGTTGAGGATCAGCAGGATAAGTACACATAGAATACTTATCATTAACATTAGCAATTCGCAGAAGCTTCTCATTCTCAGTGACGTCGTGCTTCCTGATAGCAATGATTGTATCTTGCCGAATCGCCATAGGCAACACTGAGTACCCCTCATAGTCAATGTGCTCTCCAATCAAGTTCACCCTCCCTGTACACAACACTAACAGTCAACTTCCAAACTCCACAACAGAAGAATTATGATCCTATTTCATTTTCACCGGAGAAACTGAAAACTGATCAATACTGATGATATCCTCACAGACCTAAACAGATTAAGCGGTTCCATCACGAGATTTGAACTCGAGATTAAACGGTTCCATGACAAGTAAACAGATTTTGTGAGCAAGTAAACGCAGTTTGAGATTGAGATTGAGAAGGTGACCTGGAGATCTGGCGTAGACGTGAGGAGAGGCAGCGAAGACTTGAAGAAACTTAGAGTTGAAATAATCGAAGCGGAGTTGAGCTTCGTCGAGTTGCGATCCGGTTCCGTACACAGGCTCCAGCGATGAATACACCGGCACCGGAAGTTCCTCGTGTTTCGCCATTTTTCCTTTCTTTTCCCAAAAGCCAAACGCTGTTTGTGCAAAAACTATGATTACTTGTCGCTTTGGGACTTTCGGAATCTGGATTTTACTGTAGGAGCGAGCGGTGCGGTGATATTGGATAAAATTTAAGTAAATAGGATTTAACTTGTGCACGCAACGTAACAACCGTTATATTATTTTTATTTATTTAATATTAATACGGTGTCCTACTTACGAAGTGAAACATGTGTTATCGTTTCACGAAATTTAAAAAAGGAAATACAATATAATGAAACTCACCCACCATCCAACATCCAACAATTATATATCACCCAAATAATAATTAAGCATCTCTTCTAGCTAAGAAATGGGCCACTCTATTAGTGGATAGATGAGAGAGTTACATCAAATGGCGACAATCATTTAACAAGAATCCCCCACAGGATTGTCATCATAGTTTCAGAGGCCACAATGGCATGAACTAACGCTTGGTTCTCAGTCTCCACCTGCACACTAGATCAGCCCTTCTCCGCCGGAACCGTGGTCGCTTCCGCCGAGGATGGGTCGACAACTCCCGTGCCGGAGAAGCACTTGGCTTCTACTACCGCTATGTCATGGTCCAGCAGTAGTGCAGGGATAACAATGGAACGGATTTGATATTCCCATTTTTAAGAAGACAAGAATTTTTATTAATGTTAAAATATATTTATTTTAATAAAATTTGTATTAAAATTATTGTTTCAATAAATAATATGTACTTAAAAATATCATTATTTCATTGAATGTGTATTATAAAATATTATTTTGATGTAAAATATATTTAAAGATATTACTTTTTATTGAATATGTATTTTCAAATATAAATTTTACTTTAAAATACTTTTAATATATTGGAGCGACTTGGGGAAAACTCAACCCGTCCCTACCAAGTTTTTATTCAAATTTGAGAATTTCCTGTTTTGTTATCGTTTGGATTTTGATATCCTCATCAAGAACAGGAATTAGTGTCATCTCTACAGTGGTGGATCCAACAAAATTTTCAAGTTGACAAAATTTCATGCTAAAAATTTAATATTTAATAACATAATTAATTTTAATAATAAAATAATTATTAAATGTATGTAACAAAAAATTAATTTGAATTTGATTATTTATTTTTTCGTTGAGTTTGAATTTGACTTATATATATAGAGAGAGAGATGACAGATCAGGTGAGAACCAAATTTCTTTATGAAAATGTGATAACTGAGTTTGTCCATTGAAAATAAGTGAATGTCCATCGGAAATAATTGAATGTCTAATAAAAGTTGTGGTATCTAATGAAAGTGAATGTCCAGCAAAAATAGATGAATGTCCAACGAAAACACTTTGTCTATTAAAATTAAATGAACGTCCAACGGACATAAGGGAATGTCTAGTGGTTCTCATGACACACTATCAGATTTTTCTTTAGTAACGGCGTATACAGGAAGAATACGCCGTTACAAAATTATTAGTAACGGCGTATTCAGTAGTATACGACGTTACTAATTGTAACGGCGTATTTAAATGCGTACGCCGTTACTATCGTTAATTAGTAACGGCGTATGTAGGTAAATACGCCGTTACAATATGTTCCCGTTATGTTACCGTTTGTTACCGTTCTGTCGTTGTGTTACCGTTAATTAGTAACGGCGTATTTACCTAAATACGCCGTTACAAAGTCAATGTATAAATCTTCACAGAACCTTCTCCCATTCTCCTCACATTTTTCTCCCAATTCTCTCCTACTTTATATTTCCCGACAAGGGCATTTCCGTAATATCATCTCCATTTTTCGACAACTCTCTCTCAAAATACTACGGTTCATATCATCATTCTCCATATTAGTAGGTACGTACATTTTTTTTTATTAATAATGCATTATGTAATGTATTTTCTTAATTTAGGTTAAATGCCCGTAGATTATTTCATTAATTTTGTTGCTATAATGATAATAATTCGGTTTTTGAATTGGTGTTATAGTTGATAAATATAGTAAATTGTAATTGATTATTAACCGTAGTTATTTGTATAATATATAGAATGGATCGTGGGTGGATAACATCCCGTAAGATGAGTGAGGAGTGGATGAACGGATTAAGTAGTTTCGTCAAATTTGCGAGACGAAACGCGCAAACAGATGGCGTGGGACGTTTCAAGTGTCCGTGCACTAGATGTTGTAATTATTCTTGGCACGATATGGACACCATTTGCGATCATGTATTGAAGAAATGTTTCCTTACATCGTACAATGTGTGGGTCCATCACGGCGAAGCTAGAGGGGCTAGTTCGAGTCGGCCTAGTTCGAGCCGAAATCTAGATATGAGTCTCCCGTCAAGTTCGCATAATCCCCCTTGTTCGACGTCGGCGCACACTCCAGAGTACGTTGATCCGGTGCATCAGTTCGTGAATGATGTAGATCCATGTAGAGATGTAAGGATTGACGAAGATGAAGGCGAGAACGACGAGGATGAGTACGAGGACGAGGACCAGGACGAGGACCCAGAATTGGAGATAAGTTCGGTGACCGAAGTCGAGGCTAGACTTGCTAAAGCGAAGATGACGGCGTACAACCGGTTGGTGACGGAGTCACAACAGCCGTTGTACAAAACCACAAGCGCTGTCACTAGTGAGGATACTTCTTTAGAAGCGATGTTGAGGATGTTGTGCATCAAACAGAGCACCGGGATGTCAGACGCGGCTTTTACCCAAGTCGCGAAAGAGCAATGTCGTATGTTACCACAATCTAATTCGTTTCCATCTAGCTACGCAGCTGCGAAAAAGATAATGAAGGCCATCGAAATGCCACATGTGAAATACGACGCATGTTTGTACGGATGCACTTTGTATTACAAAGAGTTCTCCGCTCTGGACAAATGTGGAGTTTGTAAAGAACCACGGTTTACTATGGAAGGGAAAAAATTAGTTCCGCAGAAGACGTTGTGGTACTTCCCATTGACTCCTCAACTTCAATGGTTATATCTTGCGGAAGAGACGGCTGAGTGGATGCGATGGCACGGTGAGCGGGAGAAGGAGGACGATGACGTATTAGTACATCCATCAGACGGTGCTGATTGGATTCAGTTTGACAAGAAACATCCTCAATTTTCGGAAGAAGTCCGAAACGTGCGGCTGGCCTTGTCATCCGACGGGTTTTCTCCATTTGGGCCTAATGCTGGGAGTTACAGTTTGTGGCATGTAGTTGTTGTCCCGTTGAATTTTCCACCCTCGATGGCTAAGCGAAAGGAGTATAACATCCTCACCATGTTGGTATCATGTCCAAAATCACCTAGAAAATGTTTGAACAACTTTATGCGTCCATTGATTGATGAGCTGAAGCAATTGTGGACGAACGGAGTTGTCACGTGGGATGCTTCCAAGAAAGAGCCGTTCATAATGCGGGATGCTGTGATGTGGACAATCAGTGACTTTTCGGGTTTGGGAATGTTGGGTGGCTTGACCACTAAAGGCTATAAGGCATGTCCTTTATGTTTGGACAACATCGACTCTTCACGCAGTAACTCAAGAATATCTTACCAAGGTGCGCGTCGGTGGTTACCTCCGAAGCACCCACTGCGCTTTGTCCCGGAGGCATTTAACGGGCAGATCGAGACTCGTAGAAGGCCTAAGCGGATTCAGGGACTGCTATACTGAAAGCTATTAGGCGTCATACTTATCTCGAGCCTAGTCTACACCCGAAGCACAATAAACGAACTGGTTTAGCTATCTGTTGGTCTCATGAAAGCATTTTCTGGCAGCTGCCCTATTGGAAAACTCACAGAGTAAGACATGAGTTGGATTTAATGCACATAGAGAAGAATGTGTGCGACAACGTCATAGGTACAGTTCTCGGACTAGCGGGGAAGACTAAAGATGATTTGAAAGCGAGGAGAACGTACGAGGAACAGAATGTGCGCCAAGACCAATGGGTGGGCCAGGACGTGGAGCTCCCTGATGCGCCTTATGGGGTCAAGGGTGTACACCGGAAGGCCGTACTTGAGCATATCCGAGCAGTGAAGTTCCCCTCCGGATATGCGGGAAATTTGAAGATTAAGGTCAATCCTGATGAGAAAAAGTTCCTCGGACTTAAGACCCACGATTGTCACGTGCTCATCCAACGCATCTTCCCACTTGTCATTCGGAATTACGTTCCGACTAATGTAGCAGAAGCATTAGCAGACCTCGGCAGGGTGTTTCAGGTGTTGTGCACGAGGGAGCCGACGAAGAAGACACTAAAAAAATTGCACGAAGATATGGTGGTTTTAGTCTGTAAGTTGGAAACTATCTTCCCTCCATCATTCTGTACCATTATGGTTTACCTGCTACTACACCTACCGGATCAAGTTATTCGGACCGGCCCAGTTCATTTCACTTGGATGTTTCCAATTGAACGGTATGATCCTTCTCTTCAGTAATTTCATTTCCAATTACCATTGAAATGTATAATTGAATATCACATTAAATTCACATTTTGAATGTAGGCAACTTGGCGTGTACAAGAAAAGTGTGCGAAACCCTCGATATCCAGAAGGGTGTATAGCCCAACAGTACTTGATGCACGAGTCTGTCACATTCACTCAGATGTACCTAAACCGCGCCACTTCAGCCAGGGAAACATTTGTTAGTCCAGCTCTAGGTTTCCACTTATCAGTTGTTTCCCCACATGTACAAGTAAAAAGCGTGGTGCGGAACGAGAAATTGAGCGTTTCCGAGATGTTCTGGGCGAATTGGACTGTTGTTGAGAATTGTGACGAAGCAGATAAGTACGTAGAATCACATCGAGCAGGATTTGTTCAAAGGTTCCCTAGAAAATCTCTAAAGGACCGAGTTATGTCATTCATGTTTGAGTGGGGAAAAGTTGTAAGTACATTATATCTCTTATGCTACAATTCATACAACTTAATTACTGCAACTAATATTTGAATTTAATATGCAGATTGCCGGTCGAGGGGAACAACGAGAGTTGATACTACTATCTGCAGGTCCTCGTTCTTCGGCGATTTATTCACAATGTACTGTGAATGGTGTGAAGTTCTTAACGTTGCGAATCGACCAAGGCCGGAGAAATCAAAATTCAGGGGTCATGATTGAAGCAAACGGAATATGTTACTACGGTGTTCTTATGGACGTCGTTGTCCTAACATATTCCGAAAGCATGTCAGTCGTTTTGTTCAAGTGTCGGTGGTACGACGAACGAACCGTGAGGAAGGACGCCAATGACTTCATTTCCGTAAACACTTCCACGGATTGTCATAAACAAAACCCGTTTTGCCTTGCTATACAGGCGAAACAGGTGTACTACATCAACGACCCGGATGTGGTGAACTTTGCGACTTCGTGGAAGGTTGTCAACGTTGTCTCTCATAGAGGTCACTATAAACCGAACAGTTTAGCTCGTGCAGGTGATGAAGAGCCAGAGTTCGAAGTAGATGAACCGTACCAAGAAGATCGAATTGACATGGTGCGACCGGGTGGTGTAAGGATCGATTTGAGATTCTTACACCAAAATCCACGACCTGTCTCTACAGCTGATTCAGAGGACGAACAGAACGAGGACGGAGACAACGAGGACGAAGAGAACGAGGACGAAGACAATATGGAAGGGCACTCAGATTACGATTCGGCCAACTCAGATAGTTAGACAATTATGTATTTAACGGCATTTAACCGACTATCAATAAATTTGTTCATTTCCGTAACGGCGTATTCATGAATAAATTTATTCATTTCCGTAACCGACTATTAATTTAAACCCGTTGTGAATTCGGTTTTTGAAGAACAAAGTGTAGGAGAAAAAACCACAAAAAAAGCTCTGCCAATATGTTACCAAGCCCCTGGACGAACAATTTCCAAGTTTTAAGATTAGTAACGGCGTATGTGTCTATAATACGCCGTTACTAACCTGTTTTTAGGGATTAGTAACGGCGTATTATACTACATACGCCGTTACTAAATCACTGTATAATTTAGTAACGGCGTATTCAACATAATACGCCGTTACTAGTGGTCAACAATCTTGACCATCAGACCAGTCAAGATTGTTGACTTTCGCGCTTGACTTCGGTATTCATTTCTCGTTTCCTATACTGAATGAAATAAAAACTGAAATTAATCATTGTACACTACCTAAAAATCATATACGTTAATCAAAATTGAAAACCACGTAACAATTTCTACCCGGAAATACCATACTCGGAGGTTTGACCGTTACTTACGGACGTGTTTACGGGTGATCGGTTTAGATCGAGGTTTATACGTGTTCAAAATTGACTAGAATTTTGGCCTATGAGCGACAACACTATTACGCTTCAATCTGTACGGTTGGATTAAAACACGTTTTTTGACACCACTCACTTTCGGTGAAAGCGTGAGTTTAGGGTTTAGGATGGTAAACCCTAAACTATACCCTAAATGCTAACATCATCGAACGTTTAGTTCAATTCAATATTTTTATAATAATCCAAACCGTTGTAAATGTTGGAAATGTCATTGAAGTGATATAGTGAAATTTTCAGAAAAATCAAACCACGGGAATACTCCCGATCAATCATGATCGGTCGAACCGAATAAAATAATAATTTAGGGTTTGAAATAGTAACGGCGTATGTGATGAATACGCCGTTACAAAGTGGGCGGGAAATGAAATTTTGGCGAAAATTTCAAATCCGCGCCAAAATTTTCATTTCCCGGGCAAAACATTAGTAACGGCGTATTCATCACATACGCCGTTACTAATTTTACTTGTAACGGCGTATCTTAACCATACGCCGTTACTAATTTCAGTCCGTTGGTTAACGGTCAAAAATCTTGCCGTTACGATTTTTGCCCGTTGGGTAATTTGCCAGTTGGGGATTTTGTAACGGCGTATGTAGCTTAAATACGCCGTTACTAGGGTTGGGTATATAAAGACCCAACCCTCTTCTTCTTCCTCACGCTCTCTGCCTCTCTTCTCTTCTTCTGAATACTCACTGCCTCCTCACAGCCTCTCCCTCACTCACTGCCTCTCCCTCACTCTCCGGCCAGCCACCTCCGTCGCCGTTTCCGGCCAGACACCTCCGTCGCCGTTTCCGGCCAGACACCTCCGTCGCCGTTTCCTCTTCCAGATCAGGTAAGTAGTGTTTAAATTTTTAGGGTTTAGATTTTTGTGAATATGTTAGAAATTTAAATATGAATATGTTAAAATAGATTTTTTTGTAAATATGTAGAATAGAAATTTAAATATGAATATGTTAGAATAGAAATTTAAATATGAATATGAATATGTTAGAAAAGTTTTAAATTTTTGTGAATATGTATAATAGAAATTTAAATATGAATATGTTAGAATAGAAATTTAAATATGAATATGAATATGAATATGTTAGAATAGAAATTTTTGTGAATATGTAGAATAGAAATTTAGAAATTGTATTTAAATTGTATGTTAATATGTGAAATTTAGAATATGTGTTAAATTTAAATTGTATGTGAAATTAAAAATCGTATTTAAAAATTAGAATATGTGAATATGTTAAAAGAATTTAATTTTTGTTAATTGAATTTAGAATATTTGAATTGAATATGTGAATTGAATATGTTAAAAAATTTTGTTAATTGTATTTAAATTGAATATTTGAATTTGAATATGTTAGAATTGAATTTTTGTTAATTGAATTTAGAATATGTGAATTTGAATATGTTAGATTATGGTAATTTTTACGGAATTGCCCCTTAGGGGCATTTTCGTAATTTTGAAGGAATTGCTCCTTAGGGGCATTTTCGTAATTTATACGAATTGCCCCTTAGGGGCATTTTCGTAATTTTGAAGGAATTGCCCCTTAGGGGCATTTCCGTAATTTTGAAGGAATTGCCCCTAAGGGCATTTTCGTAATTTCTTAAAAAAGGCCCCTAAGGGCAGTTTTGTAATTTATACCAAAAATGCCCGAGGGCAATTTCGTAATTTCTACCGAAATTGCCCTCGGGACATTTTCGGTACAAATTACATAAATGCCCTTACGAGCATTTTCTTTCACAGTAATTAATAATGCTTAAATCGTATTTAGATAATGGCCTCCTCGTCAAGCGATTCAAACGCCCGACAGAAGAAGCCTCATGCTCGTGCACCGAGGCATGAGTTGATGGACCCAAAGTTCTTCCAAGCCTACGAGCAATCGGCGCTCGACACTCCGCCTCCGTCACCGCCTGTTGGTGGGGAGTCCCCTGATCACGGGGATTGCTACACTCCCTTACCTCCACAGCCGACTCAGCCGACCCCCGATTTTGGTTGGGGGTACCGGGTTGTGCCGCCTACATTCACGGGTTTCGAACCCTCGAATGTAGGAGCATCCTCTACTCCTAGTCCGCCGGTGAACGAATACGGATTCGTTTCCCTAGACTGCGACGAGACGCCGGATAAAGAGCTGTACTCCGACTTCAAGCTGTAGCCAAATTGCTTGACGACGAAGAGCTGGATGGCCAGGAAGGACGTCGAGCCAAAACAAGACATCTGCCTCGACTTGGAAGAGGAGGCAATATCCAAGAACGGGGGGCCATTGGGATTGTTTTGGGACGCGGACTTACAGCGTCCGTGGAGTATGTTCCCCCCCGGAATGAACGACGCCTGGAGTTTGTTGAAGATTAAACATATGGTAGGAAAGTTTGCACGCGAGTGCGACGCTTCCTACCAGCTGTTTTGTGATCTTCCTATGTCCGAGTACAGGAGATTTTGGCACAAAATTCGGGTAATTTCAATACTTTCTCAATTTATTACCCGAAATTAAATAACTTGGATATTGACAAATTTTTTTTTAATTTTGTAACAGCGGTATTATGAATTGCCGGCTGATTCAGTTCCACTGAAAAAGTGGATTCGCGAGACGGCATGGTCCGCTTATAAAGAGCGGAAATCAAATATGAAGCCATGGTACAAACTGTACGTCTCGCCTGATTATCTGAACCGCAATGGCATTCCCAACATATTTAGAGGGAAAAAAGCACAATGGCGGTGGCTCGTCAAACACTTTGACGAGAACGAGGTATTTCCTTATTTTCATACACTTTGTATGAAACATATCTCTAATTCAAATTCTAATTTTGTAATCATTTCAATGTGTAGGGTGTAGGGAGTCTTGGAGAACGTATGAGTGAAGTACGCTTGAGCGGCAACAAGATTAACTATCGATCTGGCCGAAAATCTTATCGGACTCTTTGGACGGAGAGAGAGCAGTCGGGAAATACTAATATCTCCGCCAAGATTGAGACTTGGCTTCTGGTTAATCGGGAACCGGATCAGGATGCTTCGGAGGCGGAACTGTTACAGGATGAGGACAACAAGGCGAAACGCGTAAGTTTTTTTCATAATATTTTTTTTCTACTTTATTATTTTTCATTAATTTAATATTTTCTTTTCATACAGATATACCTTAAGACGGCGTTGCAGGATTGGAGGATGGACCCGGCCAATACAGACCAGCACGGAAACTTAAGAAGAATGACCGAAGCGGAGGAGGCTGAAGTGATGATGCAGGCGAATCAGCATTGTCACGACCTCAAGCTTGCCGCGGGACGAACAGATGCCCAATTCCCCCGAGGACGCAAAATTCGGGGATTTGGAGATGATTTTCAGGTCCCGGCCAGACCTAGAAAACGTGGTCAGTCCTCCAGCAGACCGTCTGCAGAGCGTTTCGAAGAAATGGAAACTAGGCTCACCCAGGCTCAGGAGCATATTGCGCGGCAAGAGGAGAGGTTCGAAGCTCAACAAAGAAACATGGAAGCTCAACAAAGAAGCTTTCAATGGATGTACGAGCAGATGCGAATAGCCAATCCTTCTATGCCGCCCTACGACCCGAGCATGTTCTCCAACTTCGGTCCTCCACCCTCGTAGTTTAATTCATGTTATTTTTATTTGAACAATTGCTATTTAAATTTATTTGGATTTGGATTTGGATTTGGATTTTAATTTGAATTTGAATTTGAATTTGAATTTTAATTTTAATTTACATCTGTAAAAAATATTGTAACGGCGTATTGTACATAATACGCCGTTACAAATTTGAAAGAAAAATTATTATTTTAATACCTTGTAACGGCGTATGATTTGACAACATACGCCGTTACTAATTTGACGGTGTCAAGTCATCTAAACGGCACCGTCTAATTAGTAACGGCGTATGTTGTCAATATATACGCCGTTACAAACTTAACGGCGTCATCGTCTGTTACGCCGTTAACGGCTCGTCAAAACGACGCCGTGTTGGTGTAGCGGCGTCTTGTGTATGCCGTTACAAATTGTAACGGGGCTTTAGTAACGGCGTATCGTGTACGCCGTTACAATTTGTAACGGCGTATTTCTGGCTTGTAACGGCATACGCCGTTACTAAAGAAAAAAAATGGCAGAACTCTACCCCTGTGTGTGCGTGTGCGTGTGCGCATGCGTGCGTACGCACATTTGGCTACAAACCAATGACCAAATACAAACTTTCAAACCATTAATGTGGCAATGATGTAAAACCTAGGTAGTTAACAAACTCAATTACCATAATTATTAATTTAATAATTTCCATTACTGTACTCGGATATGAAAATAACTAGCATAATCATATCAGTAAATATTATAATATTTGATATATTTATTCCTGATAAATGGTACTTGAACACAATTTATACGAACTATAATGATATTATACCAACATGTTAGTATATTATACTGGTAAATATTATATTATACCAGTAAATATTTTCACATATTTATTTTCGAGAAATGGTACTTAAACACAATTTATACCCGCTGGTAGTAACATTATGCCAACATGTTAGTATATTATACTGGTGAATATTATACTGTTTGCCAGATTTTTTCTCGAGTTATAACTTATTCAATCGAATATTTTAATTGATATCACTTGTCACCAACATCACATATCAAAATGGTCGACTTAACACCAGATGCTTGTTATTTTGTACCGTTTGGGGTATAACATTATACCCCTAACTTGGTTATCATAACAAATGACCAATTTTTTCATATTATGTTTTTAATAACTCATATCTTTAATTATGATAATTATTTAATTGATAGTAAGTAATTTCTTTAATTAAATGAATTGATAACTATGGTATCGTTGAGTTAATAATATGTAAATATGATATTAAATATATTAATAACCATTTGTCCATATCAATACGAGCACATCCATCTTAGCCGCGCCATGTGTCATCTCAGATGTGTGCATACTCACACCCAACGACTATTTTCAATTATGTACGTGTGCACACGCACGAAATGAATTTATTCTTGAACCTTACAAACCCTAAAAAATTAGACTCAAGTTTAAGTCTTTTATTAAACGATCTAACTTTACGCTCATTCTCATCATAACTTTACTTAAAATTTCAAAAAGAGATAACATTTAATAAATTATTTAACTAATAAATTATAATAAAAACAAAAAATTAATTAATGTAATAATTAGTAAAAATAACTATCAAAAAAATAAAACAAACAATATAAATTAAATTAATAATCAACAAATGAAATGAGAAGAAAAGATATTTCATTAAAATAAGTTTAAAAGACTCAAAAATCATTAACAAAAGCCCAAAACCATTATAAAAAAAGTTTGTGAATTCTATGGTTTGAACTAATGACTAAAAAGATACATTTACCACTAAACTAAATACCTCTTATGTTTATGTTATACATCTTTTATATATATTAGGATTAAAGGAGAGGTATATCCCATATTCGAATAGAATTTTACATTTTTTTTTCTGAATTGCAAAGTCAAGGAGTCCTGAGAACTTAATTATCACCTACTGATAGAAACACTTAATTTTTGTACACTCCAAAACTTCAAATTATTTTGAAGCTATCATAAGAAATGTAGCTAACTATCGTAATTTTTTTATTTCAAGTTTTAAGAAATTTGGAGGTTATTTGATAAGTCAAAACTAACACCAAATGTGATGCTAGAAACAATAACTTCTAAAACAAGCAAATTTTCCGCGGAAGCGCTGAGGTCACTCTTGACTTAATAATCGACTTCCAAATGTCGTGAAACTTGAAATTTTAGAAAGTTATGAAAGGCATATGCATTTCTTATGCATATCTCGAAATCATTTAAATTCTCTAAGTGTGTGAAAATCAATCGATTCTATCGGTAAGTTTAAATTAAAAAAAAACTTATGACTTTGAAAGCAAAAGAGGGTGACTTGCGACCGAATGTGGAGCAAAATAATCGACGTACACTACAACAGTGTACCGGTCTGCGACAATATGGGGCTTTCGATGAAGCCACTTGTATCGATCCCACAAAAAGGAAGTGTGGTTTGTAGGCCATGGGCGCTAAGTACGAGATTTCATAAAGGTTGTGAAACTCGGGACTCGGGGCAAAACTCGACTCGCTGAAATATGAGAAGAAATCGGAACTCGGATAAAACTTAGAAAAAATCGGCGAACTCGTTCCGTATTAAAATAAAATATAATATATATATAATTCATATATATATAAAAAGTAATAATATTTAATTCCCATTGATATGTATATTTTATAATTTTAGTATATTTTATTTTAGGTTTTCTTTTTCTTAACTTAGAATTATAATTTCTTTCGATAAAATAATATCTCAAAATATACTTAACTATCAAATTAGAACACATTTTAAAGAATAATTTGGATTTGATCTCCCAACAAATAAAAAATAATATCAATTATAGATTTACCAATGATTTACCGAAATTGTCGTAAAAAATTTACTGAAATAACATTGGTTTGAATAAAAAAAGTTTGAACTGAACATTGGTTTGAATAATTATTTATATCACTAATGAATTAATAATGATTTATATCATTTAAGAAAAATAACATTGATTTTTAATAAATACATTTAATGAAAATTAATAAATTAAGGCGGATTTATATTTTATAATTTATTTATTTCTGTAAAAAAATTAATATACAAGGGTAAGGATGTAAATAGAGTTAAATAAGACACACCACATGGCGAGAAATAGTTGGCCAGCTCACACGCCACGTGGAGGGAGCCGATTGGCCACAAGGCACCTACCGTTAAGTCAGTCAACAACACTTATGGCTATAAATTAGAGAAGGATAGGGGTGAGAAAGAGTGTTGAAAAGCTGTTGAGAGGTGTGGTGATGGTTAGCTTTAGGATGAGAGAAGGTTGTTGGGATGTGTAGTCACTGAAGTGCCGTTTTGGCTTCTTAGCGTGTGTTTTTGAGCTCTGCTCTTATTCTCTCTGTAAATCCATCTTCAACCTCATTTTTCTTGTAAAATTCATATGAAAGTTCAATAAAACCTTGATTCATGAGTCAGTTCCTAACATAATCTCAGTGGCGGTGGGAGAGAGACGCGTCCCAATCCTCACCATTGTTGCTCCAGCGCATAGCCGGCTTGGCTGGCCGTCTCGATCGCGTTGACTGAACGTTGACCGAGTTCCATGCGAGTTTTGATGAACTATGTTAGATTATATCAGGGTTAAGACCCATTAGGATTAGCCTATTAGTTAGAGTTTCCTTATTTTATATGTATTAGGATTTTCTATTTAGTTTGGTTTGTATTCTATATAAAGAGTTTTCTCCTAATGTATTTGAGAACATCAAGAATATTAAGAATAATAATATCAAAGTTTACATGGTATCAGAGCAGGTATAGTTTTTGGTTAACTCTTCCGCTAAATTCGAGTTCTACCTACTCGTCATTGACGAGTGGGTAGGGTAATCAAGAAATTATTCGATGTTCTTCGTCAAATCTTCAATGTTCAAGAAGTAAAGGTAAAAAGATTCAATGTTTTTCGTCAAAGGTTAAATGTTGAAGAGGCAAAAAAAATGTTTTAAATTACTGTTAATCCGCCCAAAGTATTGTTCATCGGTACCATTCTCGAGGTACTGTTCATTGGTTACTATTCACGAAAAAAACAAAAAAAAGAAGAAGAAGAAGAAGAAGAAGAAGAAGAAGAAGAAGAAGAAGAAGAAGAAGAACAAAAGAAGAGAAGAAAAAAAGAAAAAGAATGGAAGAAAAGTAGAAAAGAATAAAGAAATCTATTATGTAATTCGGAAACCGGCACGTGTACATCCCTGTAATTCGGAAGACGATCCCATAATTCGGAAATCGGCACGTGAACATCCCCGTGATCCGGAAAAGCTAGAAAAAAAATTCGTCTACATCCACTTGTCTTGGCCAGAGCGCCCCCACTCAAAGGTTGTCAAAGAGTTCAAAACAATCAAAGGAATCAACACGATCAAAGTGTTCAAGTTCATCGAAGGAGAAATCAAAGTGTTGAAGATCAAACTCAATTCGATTTACACTGTATTGAGTTTGAGGGAGGTTGTTAGATTATATTAGGGCTAGCCCATTAGTTAGAGTTTCCTTATTCTATATGTATCATAACACTAGATGTGATGTCTCGTGCCTTGAAAAAAATGAAAGTTTGAAAGGGTGGTTTTGACAATTTAACACTAAGCTAAACTGTCACTCAATCAACAAACACTAAACTTATGCAAATTAACAACAAGATAAAACTCGAAAAAGTGTCAAAATTCCAAGCGATTAAGAAATTAGAAGTCAAGGGATTGTTGTTGGATATAATTGCAAATTATTTAGTTAGGTAAGATAACTGTGAAGACCACCGATTTAAGTATGGAGAATAACACTCTCATTAATGTGCAATATCGGGCCTTGTGATAAAAAATGTTAGTCTAACTAGATTCAAGTCGTCACGAATGAACCTAACTACGCGCTAATTGTGTGATTCTCTATTTTTGGAGTTGGAGCTCGGAAAAATGTAGGTCCGACCCTTAAGACTAATTTATCCATCTTCAACCGTCGGCAAAAACTAGTTCAAGTCCCTAAATCATGTATCAACACATTCACTCATGACTTAATTCTGGGATTAAAGTATCGAACGAATCGACAAATTGAAATTATTGATTCCAATTATCTAACCACGTGTACATAACTTCAACCATCGGCATAAACACAATTAAACCATTAATCCCAAAATCAACCTAGCAAATAAAGATTAATTGAATTCCAACCATTCATTTTCATTCCTTTCTAAATATCATATATAGCTATACATCAACATGCTTCTACACAAACAATCAACTAAATCTACCCTTAAAATTCGAAGAAAAATCATTGATTTCGGAAGAACCGTCAACAAACGGTTCCCGAAAAATCATTGGGTCCCACAGAAGAATTGATTAAAAAAAAAACAATCAGTTCATGAAAGGTCATTGGTTCCCATAGAACAATCAGTTCCAATAGAACAAATGATCCCAAAGTAACATAAGAATTGTGAAATTCTAGAAGAATTTTAAAACAGAAAAATGAGGATAATCATGTGATTTTTTCTTATATGAAGAACTATTGGGATCGAAAATTGATTATAAGCAATAAAATTGTTTACATTCGCAAGTACAGATGAATCGATAATAATATAGACTTTGAATCACATACTATGGATATAAACGACACAACTGACCATGTGGGAATAATCAATTCAAAAATAAATTGTCTACATTGTTAGAACGCAAAGTATTTGAGACCATAAATCAAACTCTAAAAGATGTTCGACCAGTTAAATATCGATCGATATAATGTGAGGCTTGCAACCTGAGGTATTTTTCAACGACCTGAAGTCAATTTTGATGAATTTTTTTTATGTAATTATTATAATCATTTCATATACCTATTAATCAAGAGTGTTGAGTATTATGCAATAGTATTAAAAAATTGCGGAAATGAATAAATTATAAAATACTAATGATATATGAAAATTACAATGATATATGAACATTTACAAATTATTAGTACAAACTCGGGAAATAAGTTGAGGCGTGTTGGACACTTTGCTTAAAGTGTATTCGCTCTCCCTCGGGTATTGGAATCAATGAGCGTACACCTCCCAGGATACAACGATTTCGAACTAGCACCGTAAACCAAAGGTCTAGTTTCGGCGAACTTGAACTTGTGTCTTTGTCTATCACCAAATCGTAGAACTTTGTAGAGAAGAAATGTAGAAGAAGGAGAACAAGAACACAATAATTCTTGATATTGGATGATTCAAAATTGAAGAGAATGATCATCTATTTATAGTCACATCTCTTCCACCTCTTGAATTTTAAGAGTAAATGCCCAAATTAAAGACAAAAATGAAAAATTGTAACCTAAGCATTCAAGAGGATTAAAGCACATTGAAAAAAGAATATTAAATCAATTTTATTCATCATGAAGGATTAATATGAATTTAAATCATATATTATTCAACAATCCCCCACATGAATAAAATTGAGCGATACCAAAAACGACACAAAAAAGAGGCACGAGCAGACTCAACACGATATGGTGATAGATTCTACGGTCAATACCTCTATAGGATAGGTAGGGGGTACCTTTGAACCTTTTCTTGTGAAAACATGTCGACTTTACTGGCTGACCAATAGACGCGATGTCCTTGCATTGTTCTGCCGTTTATGTAAATGATAACATGCCTTACGCAAGTATCTTCCTGACCCAAGTTCGGTTCGCATGGTTATGTTCATTTTGGTCGTGAACATCGTCCTGGTTCTGCAAGAGTTTCTAAAGGATTTAGCCCCTCAATCCTCCTTTGAAGCGACCTCACTTCTCTCTCACATAGGTGATTTCCTATTTAAGAGTAACCCACTTTACTCCTGTAGTTACGACGGTTTTAGAGATTGGCTGATTTTTAAAGGAACTGAAGAAACATGTTACAAAGAATGTCGAAGCATCTTCTACGACATCTTGTGTAACATTGTTGACGGCATCTCGGCAAACATCCTGATCGACAGAAATCAGGCAAGTCCAGATTCTGCAGGAAATACGATTACGATTAGGAATTATACAAAGTTCCAGAACGTCTGCAAATCAGGAAAGAAGAAAGACGGTGATTAAGAGGAAACCCTTTAGGGTTAGTACTCATCCTCGATTGCTATAAAAGCTTAGGCTACCCCCTTAGCAATCGTGTGGTTCTTTATTTGTTTCCTAGCAACAATTTGCAAGGTTCTTAGACGTGAAAGTGCGGGCTGAGAAAGTGCAGATTGAGCTTAGGATATTTTGCATCACATAAATATAGAGAGTTAGGTGATTGAGGGTTTACTGAAAGCGTGAGATCCTGAGATAGATTGCACTGTAAGACGTAGCATAAAGTATAGATCTAGGGTTGATCACAGGTACTTGTATGTTCTGACGAATTACTGATAAGTGAAATCTTTCCACTAGGCTGAGAGCCCCCAGACGTAGGTGACGTTGCACCGAACTGGGTAAACAATCTGTTGTGTCATTGTTTATAGCTTTATCTTTATTGTCCTGCTTTATCTACGCAAGAAGTCAAACACAACGGTATAGCTTCTCACGTAACATTGTGTGTGGCATCTTGCACGACTAGCTGATCAGAATTTCAATTGGTATCAGAGGGGGCACCTATAGCTTTAGGTGAGTTCCTAAACAAATATTTTGATCAAGATGGACAATACCAGAGAAGGAGGATCCATAAATCGACCACCTGTTCTAGATGGAAACAACTATGGCTATTGGAAGGCTCGAATGTGTGCCTTCATGAAGTCACTTGACAACAAGACATGGAAGGCTGTAATAATTGGGTGGAATGCTCCACAACTCAGTGACAATGATGGCAATCCTATCGGTCCAAAACCATAAAAAGACTGGACTGATGATGAAGACGAAGAATCACTGGGAAATTCTCGAGCTCTGAATGCTATCTTCAATGGTGTTGACAAAAACGTGTTCAGACTGATCAACACATGCACAACTGCCAAATCTGCATGGGACATCCTGGCTGTTGCATATGAAGGAACAACTAAGGTTCGAGAACAAAAACTGCAATACCTGACAACCAACTTCGAAGCCCTCATCATGAAAGAAGACGAATCAATTGCAGAATTCAATGTTCGTATTCGTGATCTAGCCAATGAATCCTACTCTCTGGGAGAACCAATGTCTGATGAAAAACTGGTAAGAAAAACTTTGCGTGCTCTTAGCCCTAGGTTTAAGATGAAGATCACTGCAATTGAGGAAGTTCATGACCTCAAGATCTTGAAATTTGATGAGCTGATGGGGTCTCTAATGACCTATGAGTTGTCTCTGCCTAACATCGACAAAAGGAACAAAGGAGTTGCTTTCAAAAGCTTAACACACAAGCAACCAGATCCTGAGGATTCTGATTCTGACGAAGACATCGATGCTACAATGGCCCTTCTCACGAAAAATTACAACAAAGTCATGAGAAGATTCAGTCGAATGGGTGGACGGAATGTCACAGCAAATGCCAGAAACAAAGCTCCACAAAAAGCTCAAACAGGAGGAAGTCTTGACAGACCAAACAGGAGTGGGGAAGAAAACAACAAGAAAGGACTTCAATGTCATGAATGTGAAGGATTCGGCCACCTCCGTAGAGAATGTCCAAATTTCCTCAAACAACAAAAACGAGGTTACAATGCCACCCTATCAGACGATGACAATGAAGATAGTGGATCTGAAGAGGTAAGCAACTTTGTTGCATTCACTACTACTACTCTTGTATGTAACATTGATAACTCTGCAAATATCAATGATGATCACCTCCATCCAAATGAGAATTGGACTAAAGAGCAACTAGTCGAGGTATACAAAGACTTACATACCAGATGGATCAAGGAAACTCTGATACTTGATCAACAAGGTGAACAGATTATCAGTCTTACCAATGACAAGTCTAGATTTCTAGAAACGATCGTGGAGTTAAAACGCGAAATCGCCAGACTTAACGGAGAAATTAGTCTTATGACTAAATCGGTAAAGATGATGAATCCTAGCACAGAAAGCCTTGACAAGATCCTATCAGTAGGAAAGCAGTCCAAGGATACGACGGGACTAGGGTACACACACGATATCCCCTCAACAACAGTGACAAAGTTTGTCCCACAACAAGCCATGGTTGACAAGAAACCACTGGATGCCCCAACACATCCTACAGGAAGACCTACAACAAATGCCATGACATCATCTACAACATGTTCTTGTCAAGCAACTGCCAGAAGACATCCTCCACGCAGACAACAATACTACAGAAGACCAGCTTATCAATATCAATGGATATGTCATTACTGTGGTCAACAAGGTCACATTAGACTTTTTTGTTTTCAACTTCTTAAGAGGAAGCAAGCTCAGCTACCACAAAAGAGACATCAAAGGCATCTCTCAACTCCTCAGAAGACATCCCGCCTTGAATGGAGACCTAAGAACCTAGTCTATCGAGCTAATGTTGCATATACATCCTTAAGTGCTTCGACAAACAAGGACTGGTATCTCGACAGTGGATGTTCTCGACACATGACAGGTACTCCAGAGTTTCTCTCCAATCTCAAATTATATACAAACTGCTTTGTTACTTTTGGAGATGGGATTCGAGCTCGAATCATTGGAAAAGGAGTACTCAAGCATCCATGAGCCACTTGCCTGACTGAAGCATTACTTGTAGAAGGACTTAAGGCAAACCTGATTAGCATCAGCCAGATTTGTGATCAGGGCTCAGAAGTGAAATTCACTAAAGAAGCCTGTATAGTTAAAGACTTCGATCAAGTCACTATTCTACAAGGAGTTCGCTCAACAGATAATTGCTACATCTGGTCACCCGAGACACATATCGAAGCGACAAAGTGCTTTGTCTCCAAAGCAGAAGAAACCAAACCGTGGCACCGAAAGCTTGGACATCTAGATCTTAGAAGTATGCAGAAGGCAATCTCAGAGCAGGGAATTACAGGAATCCTAAACCTGAAAATAGTAGAAGGAAAGATCTGCGGGGAATGTCAGATTGGTAAGCAAACCAAGATGTCACACAAGAAGCTACAACATATCACCATCTCTCGGGTACTTGAGCTGATACATGTTGATCTCATGGGACCAATGCAAGTTGAAAGCCTTGGAGGAAAACGATATGTCTTTGTGTGTGTAGATGATTACTTACGATACACTTGGGTTGACTTCCCTCGTGAAAAATCAAACACTTTCTCGATCTTCAAAAATTTATGCATCCAAGTCCAAAGAGAAAAAGGAGAGACAATTGGCAAAATAATCCGCCTTCGTAGTGATCATGGCCGTGAGTTCGAAAACAGCAAGTTTGCAGATTTCTGCAACTCAGAAGGGATAGCTCATGACTTCTCAGCACCAATCACTCCCCAACAGAATGGCATTGTTGAGCGCAAGAACAGGACTCTACATGAGATGGCGAGAGTTATGATGCTGGCTAAGGACATACCAACTCACTTTTGGGCAGAAGCACTTAACACTGCTTGCCATATCCACAATCGAGTCACTCTCCGACCAGGTATGTCAGTAACTCATTATGAAATATGGAGGGGGAGAAAGCCAAATGTTAAGTACTTCCATATCTTTGGCTCCACTTGTTATATTCTGGCTGATAAAGAGCCTCGTCGAAAGCTTGACCCAAAAAGCGATGAAGGCATCTTCCTTGGCTACTCAAGGAATAGTCGCGCATACCGAGTCTTCAACAAACGAACCAAAACCATGATGGAATCAATTAATGTTGTTGTTGATGATGACTGCGAAGATGCCTCAGAAGATGCGACGGACGAAGACGGAGCCTATCCGCCCAAGAATGTCAGAAAGAATGCTATTCTTGATGTCAGAGAAGATGCTAGCAGCAAAACAGAAAATGATGATGCTAGTCCAAATGACGAAGTAGTTCCTGAAACCAGCAACAAGAATCCCTCACGAAGAATCCAAACTAATCATCCTATCTCTGGAGTAATTGGAGACCTGAATGAAGGCATACGGACTCGGTCAAGAACTCCTGAAGACTACAACGAGATGATAGGAAATATTTGCTTCGTCTCAAAGACAGAACCCAAAAATATCAATGAAGCCATCAATGATGAGTATTGGGTCAATGCTATGCAAGAATAGCTGATTCAATTTGAGAAAAACCAGGTTTGGGAACTGGTGCCCAAACCAAGTGAAGGAAATATCATTGGCACAAAATGGATCTTCAAGAACAAGTCCGATGAGCTTGGTAACATCACTCGCAACAAAGCCATGTTAGTTGCTCAAGGGTATACTCAAATTGAAGGAGTCGACTTCGATGAGACCTTTGCTCCTGTAGCAAGACTTGAAGCAATTCGTCTCCTACTAGGAATATCATGCCATCTACAGATAAAGCTCTACCAGATGGATGTCAAAAGTGCATTCTTGAATGGGGACCTCAATGAAGAAGTATATGTGTCACAACCCAAAGGATTTGTTGATCCTCACTACCCTGATCATGTGTATAAACTCAAAAAGGCTCTCTATAGATTGAAACAAGCACCAAGGGCTTGGTATGAAAGGCTCACAAAATTCCTGATTCAAAACGGCTATACTAGAGGGGGAGTCGACAATACCCTATTTGTGAAAAATGAAGACGAAAACTTGATGATAGCTCAAATTTATGTCGATGACATTGTTTTTGGAGGGATGTCAAGTAAAATGGTAGAGAAATTTATCCAACAGATGTAATCAGAATTCGAGATGAGCATGGTGGGAGAGCTTACCTATTTTCTAGGCTTCCAAATCAAACAACAAAAGGATAGCATCTTCATATCTCAGAGCAAATATGCGAAGAATATTGTCAAGAAGTTTGGGCTAGAGAAAGCCTCACATAAAAGGACACCTGCAGCTACACATGTCAAGCTAACTAAAGATGATCCAGGAGAAGCCGTCGACCAACACCTATACAGAAGCATCATCGGTAGTCTTCTCTACCTTACTGCAAATCGACCAGATATTGCCTACTCTGTAGGAGTATGCGCACGATATCAAGCTAATCCTAAGGTTAGTCATCTCTCCCAAGCTAAAAGAATTATCAGATATATCTCTGGGACTACAGACTTGGGTTTATTATACTCATTCGACGCATCCTCTACCCTAGTGGGGTATTGTGATGCCGATTGGGCTGGAAACACAGCAGATAGGAAAAGCACATATGGAGGATGCTTCTTCCCTGGCAACAACCTCATATCATGGTTTAGTAAGAAGCAAAATTGTGTTGCCCTTTCCACTGCCGAATCCGAGTATATTGCTGCTGGGAGTAGTTGCACACAACTACTATGGATGAAGCAGATGTTAGTCGAGTACAATGTCAGACAGGAAGCCATGACTTTATATTGTGATAATGTCAGTGCCATCAACATCTCCAAAAATCCTGTCCAACATAGTAAGACCAAACACATTGACATTAGACACCACTTCATTAGAGAACTGTCGAAGATAAGAAGATCATCCTAGAGCACATTCCTACGGAGAAGCAACTTGCTGATATTTTCACAAAGGCATTAGATGCGAACATATTTGAGAATCTCAGATCATCACTCGGTCTGTGCACCATCAACGAGCAATAAGAAGTTGCATAAACGGTTGAGAGGAGTTAGTTGGTGCCTCTTCATGAACTGGTCCAAAATCCCAACAAATGCCATTGGGCCAAACATACCAAAAGCCCATATAAAAGGAAGGAAAAGATACGCTCAAACTTTAACAGATTTGAATCAATATGTTTTTCAAAATCTAAACCTAGCCTGCCCCTTCTTGTGTTCGCTCTCATCTCCCTCACCCTCCACATTCTGCAAACAAAAATCTCACTACACAGACATGGTGAAAACTCGGAGCACGATAGTCCCAAAGAAAGCCTCTGAACCTAAGAGAGTAGAAGCAAAAGGCTCCAAGAGCAGCAAAGCAAAAACCAACAAGCATGAAGTTCGGATTAAAGGGCCAAAGACCCAGAAGAAAACAGAAGAAATCCCCAAGGAAACCTCACTGGAGGAAGCTCCAATGCCAACCTTTTCTCGAGTTCCTAAACGATCTCGAACCGGAAGCTCTGCATTCTCCATGTCAGACCTAACAGGTCCAGAAAGGGAGACTGATATTGGCCAGGGAAGACGAGAAGCTTCCATGCAGATTGTCGCCGTTCCAACACCAACAAATGTCCCAGGTATCGATTTCTCCACCGATACCTTTAGAAATAGTGATTTGCTGGAATCACTACTGGAAAACCAAGACCCACCCCAAGAAGGTGTGGTAGAGGAACTGATAAATCCTGAAGGAGAAAAGGAGGACTTGACCCCGGTCAGTCATGGGTTGGAGCGTATTGCTGAAGGAGAAGGAGAAAAAGAAGGAGGAACAGATGTCATGCCTGAAGCCACAAAAGAGGCTGTAATAGAGGAAGAAGTCGCTGACTCGGACGAAGCCGAGGAAGAAGCTGAGAAGAACAACAGTGTCGCCATAAATCACACAGAAGAAATTCATCTGGATGCCAGAGAAGATGCGACTGATGATGCTACTGAGGCAACACACACAGTGTTGTCATCCCTGAAGAAGAAGGTACTTGAAGAAAATGAGAGTCTGGCTGTGATGGTTGAAAAACTCAAAGAAACTAAGAAGAGGAAGTAGGTCAAAGATGCTGGAGGTCCCAGCAACAAAAAGAAGAAGATGTCCGTCAAGGAAAAGAAAAGTGTGTCCAAAAGAAGATTGGTAGATGAAGCAACTGATGACGAAGAAGAGGAGGTTACTGCTAAGGAAGAAAAGAAGAAAAAGATCCTGAAGACGGTCAAGAACACGTCGAGTGTTCCCTACGACAATGTGTCGTTTCACTCGGCAGATGGTGCGAAACGGTGGGAGTTCGTATTTCAAAGAACGGCGTACCCGAAAAAGACCTTGTCATTGGAGCTGCTAGGACTAGAAGCAATTGTCCAGCTCCTGGAAAAGGCAGAACTAATGAAAACTGTCACAAACATTGGTAACCACTATCCCCTCTTGATTATGGAATTTATTGCCAATCTGCCTACTGGGTTTGGAACACCGGATGATCCGGAGTTCGAGAAGGTGTATGTTAGAGGCATTCGCTTCAACATCTCCTCTGACATTATCAATGACTTCCTGGGAAGAAAGCGGGTTCGATCTATGCCTCCACCTGACCTGAACAAGGTCCTCCGTGAGATTACCGGAGATAAAAGCAGAAAGTGGCCAACCAAAGGCACTGTGGCAGCATCAGATCTTACTTCCAAGTACTCCATTCTCTTCCGCGTCGGAGTAGCTAATTGGGCTCCCTCTACACACGCATCATCTATTAAACCAGAGCTGGCGATCCTAATCTTCCAAATAGGTACTGGGTCTACATTTGGTTTTGGGCAATTTGTCATTGATCATCTTATTCGTCATGCCAGATCAATTGCTGTAAAAATACCCATTGCCTTTCCATCACTTATCTCTGAGCTGCTTGTACATCAACACCCCGGAGTGTTGCAAACAACGGATAAGGTTGGCAAAAGAGGAGGACTGATTGTGGTGAGCCACAAATTATTTGAGGGCAAGCATGCTCCTGATCTTGTCAGGCCAGAAGCCAAGGCAACGACCAGTCGAGCCACAAGTGCCGCCCCTCTAACCAAGACCATCAGCAGGGATGTAGTTATGCTTGAACGAGAGATAGCCGTGCTTGACGAGGACATCGTCAATTTGAAGACAGCCCTGAAGCATCTCTCCCAGCGCCGATCACATTGCGCAAACCTGCTGAAATCCATGTCCCCTCCTGGCTCCGAAGATGATGACACCACCTCTCTGCCTAATGATCCAGAAGAATCTACTCACGATGCCTCCACTGAAGCGACTGAAGAAGAGACTGCGAGTTCCAACAGCAGCTCTGTTTAATTTGATAAACTTTATGATTTTCGAACTATTGAACACTTTTATTTTGTAATTTTTGTTGAACACTGTATCACACTGACTCTCGACTGCTGATTGAGAGTGAGTATGAGTTATGTTTGGATTTGGTTCTTATTACCCTGCTTTGTTACAAATATTTGTTTAAATTTTGGCTCTTTTTGAGCCAGCAAGGGGGAGTAAGTGTAAGTTAAGATAGAGACGACGCGAAGACGCAAGACGCGATGATACGCGTGACACTGCCGATCGACGAGACAACAAATGCGATGCAGAATGCGACGCAGAATACGATGAAGAATGTTGTCCTTAAAAATAGCCAAAGGGGGAGATTGTAGTTACGACGGTTTTAGAGATTGGCTGATTTTTAAAGGAATTGAAGAAACATGTTATAAAGAATGTCGAAGCATCTTCTACGACATCTTGTGTAACATTGTTGACGGCATCTCGGCAAACATCCTGATCGACAAAAATCAGGCAAGTCCAGATTCTGCAGGAAATACGATTACGATTAGGAATTATGCAAAGTTCCAGAACGTCTGCAAATCAGGAAAGAAGAAAGACGGTGATTAAGAGGAAACCCTTTAGGGTTAGTACTCATCCTCGATTGCTATAAAAGCTTAGGCTACCCCCTTAGCAATCGTGTGGTTTTTTATTTGTTTCCTAGCAACAATTTGCAAGGTTCTTAGACGTGAAAGTCTGCGGGATAAGAAATTGCAGATTGAGCTTAGGATATTGTGCATCATATAACTATAGAGAGTTAGGTGATTGAGGGTTTACTGAAAGCGTGAGTGAAGACTGCACGCAACTACCAAGTTCATTGAAGAACTAAACCGACAGAGCAAAGCGATTGCTCGAATAGTGGAATCAAGACGTTCTTGAATTCAGGGTGAGACCCTGAGATAGATTGCACTGTAAGACGTAGCATAAAGTATAGATCTAGGGTTGATCACAGGTACTTGTATGTTCTGACGAATTACTGATAAGTGAAATCTTTCCACTAGGCTGAGAGCCCCCAAACGTAGGTGACGTTGCACCGAACTGGGTAAACAATCTGTTGTGTCATTTTTTTTTATAGTTTTATCTTTACTGTCCTGCTTTATCTACACAAGAAGTCAGACACAACGGTATAGCTTCTCACGTAACATTGTGTGTGACATCTTGCACGACTAGCTGATCAGAATTTCAACTCCGCTCGAAACATCAATATTTTCGACGCATAAGAATCATTGAAAGCTCAATCTCTTAAACTTTCCATACGGGTGTCACTGTTTGCATCATAGAAATATGACTGGGGAACCCCCACAGTGACTTTATCAGTCTTAACAATTAGGTTGTCCTTTTGAATCATGATCTTGGGATCTCCAGTTAACATGGTTGGGTTTCTTTTGTCTCGACTATACAATGTCATGGGCTTAACTCACATTTCTTTAGATGCATTCTCAACTTGGTTTTCATTCAACTAGTTGATCACTAGTTTCACGGTATTTTCTTTAGATCTTATGTAGTCAATGTTCATTGCACCATAGTTGAAAAGTTGGTTAACAACATTATGTCTTCGACATATACGTCAAAACTTGTTGTTATTCTGTGCCCTTAATAATATCCTTCAACAAATATTTAGACTTTCATGTCTATTCAACATATTCACAAACTCATATTTCATTGTGAATTTAGTTATCATAGTTTGTTGGGGTAATGACAAGTGACTACACCCAACTATGTCACGTTTCAAATTTAAAACCCCAACTTCCAAATTTTCATTTTGGATACCCAAAGATTAAATAAGCGACAGTTAGCCCAACGTATGTTAAATCTAACTGATTTGGTCTGTCAAAAAGTCTAAAATGCCCTCAATAGTTTTGTTCTGTTAAACTAGTCTGATTGGTTCAATTGACATGATTATGAAATGACTATTTTACCCCTAATTGAATGCCCAATTTAACTAATAAATTGAGGGCAACTCTGACTTTCACTTACACAAATAATAATTATAATTCTTTAATATTTAAATATATATATATATATAATATTATTATTAATTATATATTATTATTAATCATTAATTAATTATTAATTATCTTAATCAAACCCTAATTCATCTAATCCACTTCAGGCCGCCACTCCCGTCTCCGGCTGCCTGCTAAGCCTCCGCCGCCGCCGCCCTGCTGCTGCTGACCTGCTCTGACGAATTTGCGGCCTTGTAGCCCTATCGTCGCGAGGCCTCCCGTCTCCGCCATTGCATCCTTGCCGTCGCGAGGCCTCCCCAAGCTCATGGCGTGTAGGGATGTCAACGGGTCGGGTTTCCACCCACCCGGCTGGAAAACCGACCCACCCGTTCATATACGGGTGGTAGTTAGGAGACCTGCAACCGACCCGTGCACCCAATAATGAGAAAAAAAATTACCCGCTCAAGTGTCGGGTGGGTGACCCGTAGCACCCGTTTTCTGTTTCCTTTTCCTTTTTATCAAATATATATTTTTATATATTCATTACATTCAATTATATTTTATTTAAAGATCATTACATATCCATAAACATATAGGAATAAGATTATAGATCCATAAACATGTAGGAAGAACATTACAAATTATTTTATCACTTCAATTTAGGTTTAAGATGCAAGAACAAAATTACAGAATCAAAAATATATATATATAAAGAAACATATTACATATCCAAAAACGTTATGGATCCATAAACATTATAGATCCAACCACATGCATATACAAAAAACATGTAGAAGAAGAACATAATGAAAAGGAGATGAGATGAACATCAAACACCGCTTAAAACTTTTGGCTTCAAACTCAATTCGGCCTTTATGTGCACTTTTCGACGATAGACTAAAAACCTAGATTTGCGATTGTGATGAGAATTTCGATTAAGATAGATGAAGGCATAGAGATAAGCATTTTTTGTTTTTATTTTTGAGATGAGATGTGATAGAGAATTAAAGAAAATATTGTTGAGAGAGAAATGAAGAGATTACCTTAACCTAACGTGTGTGATAAATATAAAGCACACGTGTAAAATATTTGACCATTCGATCAAATCGAAATGAGGGAAATCAACGATATATGCTTCTTCTCTCTTATGGTTTGGGTTTTAAATGACGTTGGCCTGTAGTGGTGTTGATGGGTTGTGTGGTGTTGTTGCATGTTGGGTTGGATGTGCTATCATGGTGGTAGGCCTATTTGTATAATACACGGGTTGGTCGGGTGATGCTTGGTTGTGAATCTGGGACCCGTCACCCACCCGCGAAATGAATGGGTTTGAGATTTTCAACCCGCACCCAACCCGTAACACGACGGGTGAGGGTCGAACGGGTGACTGGTTGGGTGGGTTAGCGGGTGAACCGGGTCACGGGTCTCACTTGGGCACCCCTAATGGCGTGACTCATCATCTTCGTCTTCCTCTCCTACGCGACGGATTCGACCGTAGCTCGCCGGATCTGGGTTCTCGAGAGCCGTCGTCATCTTCGTCTTCCTCACCTACGCGACGGATTCGACCTCGATGGCGGCTCTCAAGAACCCAGATCCATCGTCGAGGTTGAATCCAGATTTGGATCGACCACTTCGTCGAGGCCTGCTAGATCCAGATCTGCTCTGCGGCGGACGGCGAGTCTGGTTTCTTCAGGCTGCGACGGAGAAGGCCGCGAAATATGCTGCGAGAAGCACTGGTCAGGGTCGCGGAGACGCGGTCGGGGTCGCCGCTGAGCGCAGCGGCGGGGAGTGGACTAGCGGCAGAAGTAGGTTTAGGGTTTGAAGTAGATTTAGGTTTAATTAATGATTAATAATATAATTAATTAATAATCAATTAATTATAATATATTTATTTAATTATTAAATAATTATAATTATTATTTGTGTAATTGACCAAAACCATTAGTTAAATTAGTTGTTCAATTAGGGGTAAAATAGTCATTCTATAATCATATCAGTTGAACCAATCAGACCAGTTTAACAGACCAAAACTATTGAGGGCATTTTAGACTTTTTAACAGATCAATTCAGTTAGATTTAACAAACGTTAGGCTAACTGTCGCTTATTTAATCTTTGGTATCCCAAATGAAAATTTGGAAGTTGGGGTATTAAATTTGAAACGTGACATAGTTGGGTGTAGTCAACTGTCATTACCCCTAATTTGTTCGAAGAATTTCCATACTATGGCAACATCTATCCACCAATGAATATACAATATTCAACTTGTCTACGTGTATTCTCTTACACCATAATCAAGATTCAAACACATATACATTAGTATTATCATAATTACATTGTAATATCCAAATTTTGGATAATTCATGTATATTGTTTGTCTACTTAAGATAGATGCAACATCCCCATGTACATGTCATTAAGTACATGATATTGCCTATCACTTTCATTTTTATTCTTTCACAAGTGTTAGCTTAAATCAATAGATTTTATAGCTAAACACCATTACATTTGCTGAACTTGTCAAACTTTATCAACATTGTATGACTGCTAAGCTTGCTTTTCTTGCAACTTTGATTCTCATATTCTTGACATTTGACACACTACACTCATTGATAAGAAATCTATTTGACAACATAACGATATCAAATATTTTTCATGTCACTGCTTAGGTGCATGTTTAAGTCTGTCTCAAGACTTCAACAACTCACATGTTTAGGTGCATCTCTATATGTTTTATATCTTTTAACATGCAAATTAGAAATTAATCAAATAAATTTATCACCTTACTCTTTGGCTAATTCTTGACTCCGCTAGTTCATAACACTCTTAAGAATTTGTTTAGATGATGTTGCTTCATCTCATTTGTGATCATATATGTTCATAGAATATACCAATCTTATATATCAATATGACACTTTTATGTAAATTGAGATTTTTTCAAATCATACAACAAGTTTACATGCATTACAATTTTGTGCATGTCCAATGAAGACACATTCAACAATTATGTTCATGTCCTCATTTTCCTTAGAGTCGAAGTCAAAGCATTTGCTAAGCACCACACACTTTTAAGTAGTCATAGGAAATATTTACTCCTCTTATTAACTCACTTAGAGATTTCTCACCTTGCATTTATGTTACCTTATTTCAAAGGTAATTTGCTGAAAAATCATCGCCCCTTACATGTATTGTGGTTACCCAAGAACTTATAAATATCACATATTTCTCTCATAAAATGTGTTATTTTATTTTCAACAACATAATTGAATTGGTAGTGTTACAACATGAATATTTCGTGTTCGATACTCATATACCAACCATTTCAACATGAAAATAAATATTTATCCCCATTGTTGCTTAAGTAAATGTACACATCAATATTTTGTACTTTCAAAGTAGAAGTCACAAAATATTTATTTACATCTCTTATTCAAGCGAAATTTAAATCACAATATCAATGTGAATAAGCTCAAGAGATTCAACTTTTTTTCTAACAAATTTGAAAGACATTTCTAATTTCTTTTGTCTGCACAAAATTCACATTTGTGTTTACCGATCTTGAAAGAATATATGTGGTTCAAGTGAATAATCTACATATAAAATTATATCTCACTTGACAAAGTCTATCATACCTAGGGGTGTAAACGAGCCGAGCCGAGCCTCATTTTGGCAAGGTTCGGCTCGGCTCGTGAAAAAAGTGTTCGGCTTGGGTTCGAACGTGTTTATACAACTAAGCTCGACTTCGGCTCGAAATAAAATAAACGAGCTCGAGCTCGGCTTGGCTCGATTTGGTTTGCTTAAATTTAAATACAATTGTTAATTAAAAATTAAATAAATGATAAATAATTCTTTAAATAATAAATAAGACAACTTGAAATTAGTTCAACTTGATTCAGATTGTCTAATTATATTATAAGTATTTTTTAAATATATAATTCTATTATAAATATATAATTCAATAAATATTAAACAAGTCGACTCGCGAACCTATCGAGTCTTAAAAGGTTAGGCTCGAGCTCGGCTCGTTTATTAAACGAGCCCAATCTCGAGCTCGAATTCGGCTCGAGCTCAATTATAACGAGCCCGAACCGAATATTTAATGAGCATAGTTCGAGCGGCTCGTTAAAAGCTCAACTCGTTTACAGCCCTAATCATACCATTATATGAGTCAATCATATAAATGAAAAACTCTTCTTTATTCGTATCAATCCACATGATGACATTTTCATTCATGTTCATCGTGTCATCGATTATATAACCTTTGTCCACATACATTGCATTTTGAGCAAACAATTTTTCAAATTTTCAATTATTATTGAAACCATCAATAACAAGTACTGCCTCCAATGAGATTATCATCTATTACATTCTTTGTCATGCCGAACACACAACTTATTTGATCATTATCATGACATATTCTAATACAATATTTTGAGGTGACATAGGCGCATATGTGCACACTGTCCCAATTATCAATAATCTTTAGATTAGAAACTTCATTTCTATCTATGGCTTCAAACAAATATGTCAAGCCAAACTTTAATAACCCAAATTTTATTTTGAGCTGGCAACATAACTCGATCGTCACTTAAATCTATTATGTTGATCTCATAACTTTGTTGATATGATCACAAACTTATCATTATCAACTTAAGAATGAAAACATTATTGCACAACTTAATCATATTCAATTCATACTCATACTCATACTCATGTGATTTATTTATACATAAATGAAAACAATATTTCATTCAAATTAATCATATTCAAATAATATGATTTTTCCACACATAAATAAGATCGTTATTTTCATCTCGATCAATCATGTTCAAATTCAGGATTTACCAATTCAAACAATTTTTCTTCCGTTGAACACACTCAACTCATATTTATATGATTCATGAGTTCGTGAATGAAAACGTTATATCATTCAACTCATATGATTCATCAATTCATGATGATCAATTTAAAATAAGAATCATTCAAATCAATCATATAATTATGACGTTCAAACCATGAATGAATTCAATATTCATTAATCTTATTCAATTTCATTGATATGATTCATTATTACATTAAAAAAAATCCATAATTTCATTCATGTTAATCAATTCATATGATTTCACAAATCATATTTTCCCTTACGATTCTCCACCATTATTTTAATAATTTCATTCACTTGTACAATGAACATTTACAAAAAAATATAAACTATTCAATACATAATTTTTAAGCACACAAGAATCAACTTCTCCTCTTTCACTTTGGAGGTTTTTCATTTACAATTCTTGGTAACTCAACATGTTCACCATCTTTTCTCAGCTTCTTTCAAAGATTAAATCAATAATCTTTTCCAGTCCTTCGATATATATATATATATATATATATATATATATTCTTATTGATCATTCACAATCTTTTGTATTTCATTAGTACATATTTTACGAATAATATCAAAACTATACAATGCATAGTTTTGAGTACAACATGATCAATTTCTTCCTCTTTCAATATTGAGGTTCTTAGTGTACCATACATACATGGTGAATTCAATATGACCACCATCTTTTGTTGTCTTCTTTCGACGATGAAGTCAACAAATCATTCAAGTTATTTGACATATCTTGTCAAAACACAAATCGATATATTAGTGGTAGACACTCGTGTCTCAAACTCACTTGAAATTTGACCCAAAGGTACATTCCCGGCCTCAGCCATATTGACATATTGTCAAATATTTTTCATAAAATGAATTAGGCAAGCAAACTTGTTGCTCCCATCACCAATCTCTTGCTCTCAATAATTTATTGAAAATTGGAGCAATTACGAAGTCCAGATATTCGCATAAATATGATCCATCCTTTGTTTTTAATCTCTACAAGAAAACAAACTCATTAGTATTTGTAAGATTATAAATTTAATATTCATAAATTGAAATTTTAACCTTCTTGATTTCTGCAACCTGTTAAAACTCAAGAGAACATTACACTTTAAGATTGTTGGGTATTATGCAATAGTATTAACAAATTGTGGAAATGAATATATTATAAAATTTTAATGAAATATGAAAATTACAAAGATACATGAACCTTTACAAATTATTGATACAAACTCGAGAAATAAGTCGAGGCGTGTTGGACACTTTCCTTATAGTGTATTCGCTCTCCCTTGGGTGTTGGAATAAATGAGCGTACACCTCCCAAAATACAACTACTTCGAACTAGAACCGTACACCAAAGGTCTAGTTTCGGCGAACTTGAACTTGTGTCTTTGTCTATCACCAAATCGTAGAACTTTGTAGAGAAGAAATGTAGAAGAGGGAGAACAAGAACACAATTAGTTCTTGATATTAGATGATTCAAAATTGAAGAGAATGACCATCTATTTATAGTCACGTCTCTTCCACCTCTTGAATTCTAAGAGTAAATGCCTAAATTAAAGACAAAAATGAAAGGTTGTAACCTAATCATTCAAGAGGATTAAAGCACATTGAAAAATGTATATTAAATCAATTTTAGTCATCATGTAGGATTAATATTAATTTAAATCATATAATATGAATTTAAATCATATAATATGATATTAAATTATATATTATCCAACATGATTTTATTCATCATGCAATTTTATTCCTGAAGAAGTAAATATTTATCTAATGAATAGAGTCGGTAAAATAATATATATTATTTTATGTTGATAGAAACTCATATAAGACTCTTGAAGAGATATTGGATGATGCAGAATATTTAAAATGAGAAATCAAAATGAAAGTTTTGGGAAGACAATATATTGTCTTGGCATGCAAACCAAGTATATTTATGATAAAAGATATTTGGTCATGAAATGCCATATCTAAATGTATACTAATTTTATTATATTTGGAGTAATACTCAAAAACCGATCATGACAGTCATGGTATATGTGTTAGCCATATTCAGTTCAGAGTTGATAAGAAAACACGGGAACAAGATCAGGTTGCAGATACAGAATATATTTCACTCCCATAAGCCTTACTCCTAGACAGAGTACGAAATTACGTATCATGTCGCTCTACAGAACAGAGTTCGGTTGCAACCTTCTCCAATAATTCATAAATTTGCACTACATGAGCTACCTAAGATACAACTTATATAAGGATACATTAAACGAGATAGATTCGAGAATGCGGACGCTAAAAGTGATTTATAAACTCCAGAAGAGTTATGAGATTAATATTAAGAAAGTACTTTTTAAGTAAAAGTCCTGCAGATTTGTTCAATATACATCAATATCTATTATGAACTTATGTAAGAAATCAGCTCAAATATGCATGCAAGCAAAGTAACATTGTCAGTAATTATGGGAAGCTATGATCAGGGGAGCATCGATCAATAAGAGCAACGATCAATAAGAGCAACGATCATGGGGAACATCAATCAGGGGGAGCAGTTGTAATAAAGTTGAGCACACTTTGGACAAATGTGCGCTGCACTCTTTTTCCCTTATCCAAGTTTTGTCCTACTGGGTTTTCATGATAAAGTTTTTAACGAGGCAACATTATGCACGTCCAGCATCACCTAAATTACTTTTTTACTCGGTTTTTGTCCCATCAAAATTTCTCTTGTAAAGTTAAAATTAATTATTTGTAAATATGTGATGTCCAAAAGAGAGTACTGTAAATATGCTACATGTGGTAGCATTTGGTGTAGCCACCACATCTACACGTGACAAGAATGACCACCTCTTGCGAGATGTGTGGCACCTATGCATCACTTGCAGGGCAGAAAACTTTGCCTATAAATAGACCATTCCCAGTGTTATGGATCGCGGGAGATCTCGGCAAAATCGCGGTGAAATCGCGGAAATTTCCATATATTCGCGACGATATCGCAAAAATCGCCCCAAATACCGGTCAACGCGGACAATTTCAAATTAATTCTAGTTTAATCCGGATCAAATCAATTAATTCCGATTTAATCTGGTTTAAATCAATTAATTCCAGTTTAAATCAATTTAAATAAATTAATTTTGGTTTAATTTGGTTTAAATCAATTAATTCTGATCTAATTTAATTAATCTTGATCTAATTCGATCGGCTTCGTTCCAACACACTTAATCCGGTTTGATATTTAGGTTATAAATTATAAACAATGAATATCATTCATTTTCCATATGAATTATAAACTAAATAATATTCATTTAGATTATGTCTTCGGTCCAACACATTTAAAAATAATTAAATATCATTCATTTTTTCTTTAATAAATAATAAATATGAGTTTATATGTATTTAATTATTTATTTATTATAAAACGCGATTTGCCGTGATCTTCCCGCGATTTTTTCGCGATCCCTCCGAGTCTGTTAGATCTCTCTTTTTGTCAAGGGGCCGAAATAATCCCCGCGATTCAATTAAAGATTTGAAGTTGCAGATCCTTTTTTCTCTCTCGTTTTCTATTCACTCATTTTAATTATTGTTTATATTTAATTTATAACATTGGTTTCTGTTTTTACCATTTTATAGGAATTGAATGTAAATAAGAAAAATTGATTACTCAAATATGAAATTTGTTAGCTTCTAGAACTTGTGAAATTAGAGTTGGAGTGAGTTGGTTTATTTGAATTTTATCTTTATTGATATTGAATTACACTTTCAATTTGGAAAATAAAAAATAGTTGTTCACATATTAAAAACTTCAATCTCAGGTATGCACACCAGTTCGCTTTCCCATCATTGTTTAAACCTAAGGGATAATGTCACTTGACTATCTTTAAGGTTCACGTTTTTTTCACCTAGGTACTCTAAATTTTTTTTTTGGCATTGTGGGTACTCTAAATTTACAAAATTGTCACCGTTAGTACCCAAAGTCATTTCCGTCTATATTTTGGAAAAATCTGTTAATTTTTGAGGTGAAAAGACTAAAATGTCCCTACAAGTGTTTTGAGTTTTCAAAATATGCCCCTCAATAGTCTTTTTACCTCAAAATTTAACAGAATTTTGCAAAAATGGACGGAAATGGGTATTGGGTACTAACGGTGACAATATTGCAAATTTAGGGTATTCACAATGCCAAATTTTTTTAAAGTTCTTAGGTGGAAATACGTCAACTTTAGAAGTAGTCATACGACATTATCCCTAAACGTAATCCCTTCTCTAGTAAGAGACATCTATTTTCTTGAACCAAATTGGGCACCTGAACCAACACTACATCCACATGAGAATCAAGCATTTCTCTACCGTCACACTAGAAACCTGATTATATTCCTAACTCTATATGGGTATCTCTTGAATACCATATTTGAAACATGATCTCATAGGTAATGCAACAAAAATAGGTTCCAACTTCCAAAATCTCTCTCATTGCTCTACCACACATCACATCTACTTCTCTAGTAACATCCCGTCAAAACTTGGGAGTTCTAAGCATATTTTGAGAGACTAATGAGTTATTTTGAAAAATATTTTAGTCGTATCATAATTAATAAAAAAATAGTGAAAATTTAACACCGTTATATAAAAGTGAGACAAAATAAATTATTTATTTTCAAAGTAAATGTACTTAAATGAGAAATGTGATGAAATTGTTTTGATATGACTCTCACTATTACGTGTCGTACATTGATTCTAACAAAAGAAGCTGTATAGGAATATTATTATATATTCTTATAGGACTGTAATTATAGACTTCTATATAATTAATTGACATATACATCAATAATAATATTCAGATCTATAATTATGTTCTTCGATCTCAAAAATAGATTTATGATTTATTATGAGATAATTGTAGAATAAGTAAAAGTTAAAGTAAAAGGGCATTTGCATCACTTGTTACTTGTAAACGTCAAAACGACAACCCTCCTTCCTTTCTTAACAGACAAGCACTCTCTCGCTCGAGCGTTCCCAGAACCATCGCCGGAAATTCTCACCGGAGCTTCGCACATAGAGATGAGGATCAACGTCAACTCCATGGCTCGAAAGGTCGAGGTCGATAGTCGGATTCCTCTCCGTTATTACTACCGAATCGCCGATAATCTCCTCAAACAGGTGCGAGCTGAGCTCTCTCCTTGTTTTCTCTGTTTCTGCCATCTCTATTGTATTGTTTCTCTTGGAAAGCAAGTCTATGATTATTGGATCAGTTGTGGTTCGTTAATTTCTGGGTGATCATTTTTTATAGTTTTGATTTGGGTACTAAATTAGGGTTTTTTGGTTCAATGTATCTCAAGAATTGGGATTCAGCCTTACTAAATGAAGCTTTTTTTCTTCATTTAAGTCGCTGTTGGCAAAAATTGAAAGTTTAGCAGATAGAGGAGCTGTACTACATGTGGTGATTGCTTAAGTTTTATGTACCTTGAAATAAAAGTTTTATTTTTCTTATAGTATAATTGAAAAAATAGTTGTAAACAGATAGATCTTGACTTGAGAGAAATTTTGTATCTCTTTGACCTAACAAAACACATTTATTCTTACACTACATTGCCAGAGAGCAAGTTTTTTTTTGGGTTGAAATTCTACTATGTACTATTAAGAGAATTTTGTAATGCTTTTAGTATTTTGGTTTTGGTTAGGTAAAGAGGGGAAATAATAGAAATTTCCAGGGCCAGTTTGCTAATATCAATCTATTGTGTGATGGGTTTGCCTTTTCTGCATATCTTTGGGATATTGGTTTGGGTTAATTTAAGGGCATGTATTTGATAGGCATTCAAAGGAGTAGGATATTATTTGATGCAATCTTTCTGTTTCACCTTATTGTTTCTATCATCGCAACATTCTTTCTTCTTTCAAGTGAATCCAATTTTACAATTTGTGGGGGTGGATTTTATTTTATATCCCACTAACTTCGACGCCTCTATGCTCTTTTGTTGAATTCTTAAGATGAAATGTCGGGTCAGTATAAATGTTAGGGAAAATTTATGGGAGAGGGCTAGAAAATACTCATTGGGACAGTGAATAACAAAGTGCTTAGCTCCACAGCGGAGCCTTCATGACCATTTCAATAATATTACATTACATTACAATGTAGTCTGCCACATGTCTGATATCAAATGTCGTCTAGCTTTGTGATCTTTTCTATACGGAATTCACTATTCTTGGTTTCTCTAAAATCACATTGTGGTAGATCTTTTGCTCCTACTAAAATCCAATTTTATCTTTTCTCTATTTTTTTATCTTCAGGCAAGCATCTACAGGAGCGAGAAGAATGTCGTAGATTTGTATATCATACTTCTTCGATATTCAAGGTAAGGGAAGTATAATGCAGCCAATCCACTGCCATTATGCGAGTTTAAACACATTGTTATGATTCATTTCCTTGTTCTCTATTTACATATTGTCTGTTTATTTTTTCAGTTTGGTGTCTGAAACTATACCATTTCATCGGGAGTACCCAGTTTCACTCGTAAGAGAAAGAAAAACTTATAAGAAGGTAGACATATCATTTCCCCTAGTTGTGGTATTTTATGTGGTAAGAGACACAAACATGCTGATGATTGATTTTACTGTCCAGAAATTACTGGCTGTACTAGATGAGCTTGAATCACTGAAGCCGGAATTCCAGCGTCGACAGGATGAATTTAATGAAGTTGATACAGGACCTCAACTGCTTCAATTAGATGGGCCAGGGAGGAGTTCATATGGATCAGAGACTTCTTACTTGGAATGGCCCTTAGCCCATCAAAAGTCCAACTCAATAATGGATATCAAGCGGGTATTGATAGGAGTGTACTAGTTATCTCGGCATTCAATTTCATTCTCATTAGCTACTTATAAAGCCTTTTCAACTTTGCATCTACATCTTCCATCATCATTATCTTGTCTGACGATAATTTGTTTCTATCATCATATACTGTTCTTAGCTCAATCAAGCCCATGGAATGTTTTTTTTATGTTCTACCAAATTCTGTTTTTCCTTGATATATTTTTATCCTTTTTTTCTTTTCATTAAGTTTTGATTGCCATTCTTTTGTTTCACGTTGCTGCAGCCTGGCAGCATGGCACCACCTTCTTCATGGAAATATAATGATAATCATTCTCAAGCTTTATCATCAAGTTCTCTGCAAGTTGACAAGCAGTTCCAGAAGCTGTGAGTGTGTTTTTAATGAATTTAAGAAGGAAGATTTGAACCTTCTTATTGGTCGTCATTTTCTTTTCAATGTACCAATTCAGTTGCATACACATTAGTGAAATTTTGTATTTGATATGGATCTAAATTAGTATCTTCAAACCATGTAGATCTTTCAATATTCCTCCCCCAAAGAAGGAAACTTTGTCCAGACACTCAATTTTAGGCCCAAATGGTCTTCAGGGACAATGGCTTGGACCTAGCACACAGATTAAGGTAAAAGTATATTGTTCAATTTATACCATCTCCTTTCATAGTGGGGATGGCTGATGACTGATCGGTTCTGCTGTGCATACAGGTTCAATATCCAAGCTATTCCGATCTAACTCTTACAGAGAATCTGGGGTGAGCACATCTAACAGTCACATTCATATTCTTATTAAAACTTTAAGTTTGAACTTCTGTTGTGCCTAATCTTACAATAATGGTTTACTAAATCATCTGGTGAATTGAAGTGGTAATGTCTACTCTACTATATGTAGTGCTTAAGGTATTTTCTCTACTATGTAACTCCACTAACATTTTTATCTTATTTACCAATTATTGTAGCCTGAACCAGGCCACACAAGATAGCACTTTGGCAGTAAATGGCAATCCAGGAGCAGTTAGTTCTACATTGGAGTCAGTGCTCTCGTTGGATAACGGTAGATGGCCATCAACCTTGGAGGAGTCGTGTCTGCCATTGAGTAGTGAATCGCGTGAAGATCCTTTCCAGTTGATTATCAGGCAACCTTCTCCTCCTCCTGTTTTGGCTCAACTGCAGCAGGATCACACTCCAATACCTCCATCAAAAGTTGCCGATCCCAGACCTGGACCGGCAAAATCTTCTCAGGATGATGCACCAAGTTCTAATTCATATCAGCATTTGCATGTTGTAAGTCTTCTTCATCTTTTATTGTTCAATATAGATCTAGAAGCTAATAATTCCATCCAATTATCAGATTTCTTGTTGACTTTTGATTATTAAAAAAAGGCACTTATGGGGTATGGGAAGGTTATTTGTGTATGTAGCCTGCTCCTACTTTTGCAGAGTGACTATTTCCTCGACTCTATGCAAAAGGAGGGGAAGGCTCAATAAGCTTCTTAATCTTGGTGCATGCTTAATTATAATCTATTAATGAAATTGCAGCCAGTAAAAATGATGGACGATTTCTTAAGATTGGCTCGGGCGAATACAGAAAAGAATTTAGAGACATGTGCTGTACTTGCAGGTTCATTGGTAAGTGCTTCTATACCTTTGGAACATTTCTTGCTATTATTCTTCATGGAAGTGAGAAAAGTTATGAATGCTTGGAAAGTGGGCATTATTTCTTATACTTTTAATTTGACGTTCCTGTAGAAAAACCGTGTTTTCCACATCACTACACTTATAGTCCCAAAGCAGGAGTCGACTTCAGATTCGGTAAGAGAATTAGTGTTTGATAGAAAATTGTGAATTAATAAATTCTTCAGCAATGAGTTATTAGGGAATGCTTTTTAAAGTTTTCTGCATTTAATCATGTCAGATTTGATTTTTGTCTTTGGGGAGGTTGAAGGTTGACTAATGCTTTAATAAGGATGCTTATAGAAATCAAATTTGAATATTGTTCCTCACCCTATTCAGCTAGACAATTGAGTGGATCTACCGTGAAGCTCTCTGCCTATAATGATGTGTTAATTGCAAGACATGTCTTAATGTCCTTACTGTGGAGACTTATTGATGTTTCTAGAATATGGTACAATGATGGAACATATAAATTGAAAAGCATCCTATACAATATTGTAATGAGGGAGTGGATACGGACTACAGTAATTATTTCTAACAGTTGAAATTAGTTCAGCATTTAGCATTTCCATATTTCCTCATACATATGTATATCTTCAGAGTTCAGATGCCATTTTCTTGTATGAACTAACTTTCGTTTCAACCCTTATATGTTGTTCAGTGTTCGACATTGAATGAAGAAGAAATCTTTGAAGTTCAGGACAGATTATCACTTTTTCCTCTTGGGTGGATTCATGTAAGTGTCCCACTAGATGTTGCTGGTAAATGCCATTTATTTTGCTGAGTGGCAATGGAGTGCTATATTTTATCATGTCATAATGCTATTGAATGTTACTGTTAAAGTCATATTCCTCTGTTGTTCTAGCCTCATAAGTACGGCATCCTGGTGTGTTGTGCATAACATATTTAAATCCTATTTGTTCTCATTTCTAGTATTTATGCTTAAAATGGTAACTTCAATGGTCAATATAATTGTTATCAGTTCCAAATGGTTTTATTGGGCATACTTGACAAAGAGTTTAATTTCTGACCTGTTAATTATTTAACAGCACGTATATTATCAACATTGTTTGGATTTATAACCGTTTGAAAATGTCCTTTTTTGGGGAAAGCAAGATAAGAATCAATATTGAGAAAACAGTGTATGTATAATAACAACTTTAGATGTGTACTTAGTGAAAATAAAGGAAGAGGGTTGGGCTAAAGATTCACAATTTATTTCGTCCTTTTTTTCTTTCTAATCTTTATTAGTGAGCAGGATCATTATAAATGACTCCATTAAGCACAGTATTAAAGTTTGGAATCAACAATACAAGAGTAATGAATTATCCCAGAAAAGATTATGAAGCGAGTTCAATATACAGAGCCATAATATAAAGACAACATAACCCATTAAGCGACGAGGGTAGCCAAATCACAGGACAAAGGCTGAGTGTTCCGAACGGAAAGAGCTCTCCTGCATCATTTATGGGTTAGACTAGTGAAGGAGATGGAGAGAGAGGCCCATGTGTTTAGTCTTAAGGAAAATCATTGCTGGCAGGTCATAAGAGCCATTAAGGAAAACCATTGCTGGCAGGTCATAAGAGCCATTAAAGATGAATGCGATCTGAGCTAACCAAACATACCATAGAAGGATATCGATGAGTGGTTCCCTAATCTGCCGATGACGCAGAGACAAAATCAGGGAGCACCAAAATTCCAGGAGAGACGCAATGCTGGAGAGGAGGGCAACAAAGATTCCCCACCAGCAAAACAGAGTTGCCTAGATTTTTCGAGACCATGGGCAATGCTTTACAAGATGCCGAAGAAGAAATCAGAGTGGTGTTGGCGAAGAATATTGACCATGGCTTTGTGTTTAGGAGTACTGTGATTCTAGCTTTCCAGGAAATGATCCTCATCGGGTGGATAAGGTAGTCGGCGTCCCGGCATACTATGATTTCTTCGTTGATGGTCTCTAGATGGGAAATGATGCCTTACTCGACATCACTTGTCATGAAGCCTAAGATCTTATAGCACCCATGCCCATTTCCTATGAGCTTGCAGTAATACATCTTGTTTCTGTAAGCAGTTGGATGAGGAGATACTGGGACATGGATGCATATGAGGACGAGCAAGGACTCTTGTGAGTGAGAGGGGTAGGTGCTTCTTTTTTGTGCCTCTGTTGTTGATATAAGTAAGAGCCCGAATGGAAAAGTCTCTGATGTTAAGGCCAGTTGTGATCTCGGAATATAATTCAGAGCGGGGAATGCTTCTCGGGAGATCCATTCGTGGCTACTGATTTGAGTGAATTGAAATCACTGGTAGAAATTAGAGGGTCGTAGAAATCAAGCGAGGATGCGATTTTGGTAGATTTGAATCAATTGCCAAAATTGCAGGGACATAATCAATTTTCACATGATTTGGAACCATTGACTTCACTAGGGTATGGTAGGAAGCCATTGGACGGCGGAGATGAGTTGTGGCTTTCGTGGCTTTTACAGGAGGCTCCGAGCCATTAATCATTTGTCCCTTCTGTGTTCTCGGAATTAGAGAAGGGTAGATCCAAGTTAGGAGAGAAGGATTGAACTTGCGGGATGATCGTGACAGTGATATGTTAATTCTTGCTTATCAATAATAATGAGCACTGAAAGTATTAGAACGATTAAGTAATAATAGTATTCGAGTATTAGGGTTTATTTTGCTAAGTATTATTATGAAGTTTCCTTATTTAGTTGGTTTCCTTAATTAGTTGGTTTCCTTAATCTAGCTGATTTCCTATTGTTCCCTGTATAAAGGAACTTGCTGTTGTAATTCACATCTAAGTTGTACGTTAATAGCATAATATTTTTTGAATTATGTGGTATCAGAAGGTTAGGTTTCAATCTTGGTTAAATCTTTGTGAGTGTTGCTTTGGCCACTCATTATTTTATGATTTAGGGAATGGTCAAGGCACTATTCACCATATTATTGTGATACTATTTATGGCAGGTACTATTCATTTGTGTCAGTGCTCATGGTGGGCATTGTACATCCGTCGACGATCTATTTGTTCTTCAAATCATAAAAGTTTTGGTGATTTATCTTAAAATTACTTTGCACCGTCGCTATGCGACTCAGTTGTCGCACCATTGTTTTATAATGTAGTTGCTTGGAAGTTTAGTGTTTATCTTAATATTACTTTTCACTGTCTCTATGCAACTTAATTGCTGCACCATCGTTATATTACATAGTTGCTTGAAAACTTCGATTATTTTTTTTAAAAATCACTTTGAATCATCGCTATGCAACATAGCTGTCACATCGTTAGTATATGTTGTGACTTGAAAATTTTCCGTGATTTGTCTTTAAATCACTTATTCTCGCGTGTCCATAAAATCGGAATGATAAAAGATGTTTGCACCTTCGTTGTATGACGTAGTTGCATGTTTATGTTTGCTTCCCTATTAATTCTTGGTCCACATGCAACACTGGTGTCATATGAGGTAGTGTTAGAACAATTTAATTAATATTAGGCTATGTATTTGGGTTTACTTTATTACTTATTAGTATTAAGTTTCCCGGATTAGTTTGTTTCCTTCACTTAGTTAATTTCCTATTGCTTCTTAGATGAAGGAAGGAACCTCCTATTTTAGTTCATATCCAACTTATCCATTAATAACATAATATATTTTAAAATTCTACAGTAAGCAAGCATTATCATTTGCAAATTACATGTATATTCTTAGAGAGTGGCTGCATGGTGAAATTTTCTCTTTTCTACTTCCATTGATGATTACCATTTTCTTATGTGGCATTTTGATTCCTGGAATAATTTGTTTTGTCTGCAATATGGACACTTGAAGAGATTGAAACTGTTTTTTCTTCTTCCATTGTTGATTCCCGTCTATGTTTGGCATTGTGCTCCATGGAATCAACTGTTTTATCTAGAATATGGGCACTTAAGGAGATGTGGTTCAGTTAGGAAAGTTTATGTCCTTCACATTTCATGGGCTTACTCATTTCTTTGACATCTAAGTCTTAAAACATGGTGACCTCCTTTAACTCTACATTGTTGCCTCCAAGTTAACATTGTTTAATCATTTAATATTATTTCTTGTGATGATACTATCCATTTAAATTTGGTACTTTATCTTCATTCAGCAGACTTCATCTTCTTTTTTATCATTATTTATATATTGAGTTGATAGGTAGTAGCTTTCCCTAGTCCAAGTGTGAGATTATTATGGCTAGCGGGAAACACATTTCTAAAACCCTCATCTCTAGTTCATCTCCATTTGTCCCATTATTTCAGTTCTAGCTTCTTTTGGGGGTCATTTAAAATGCTTATATTCATTGATGGCATTTGGTTTTGGTATGGCACGGTAGAAAATGACTGTGGAGCTATCTACTAGTTGAACTCATAATATTTATGCCCTTGTTAAGAAAGTTAGCTGAATTTATTTGATGAGAAGATTTACTTCCTCTCCTTGCTTTTCTTTGTATCAGTATTATCTTGTTTAATTTTCAATAGGCCTTTGTACTCTATAGCAACTCAACTAAGATAATAATTAGTAAAAGTAAAGGTTGTTTCAAAGGCCATCTGCAACTGCATAGTGATCTTTGATCTGGTTCAATATAGAAATTACAGAGTCGATGTAGTTTCCTTATTTTATGTATGTTTTTTTACTGATTATGTAATCTTTTATAATTATATTTTGGTTATTTTCCGACTGCAATTATGTATTAACATTTTCTTAATTTGATGTTCAGACACACCCATCACAGACCTGTTTCATGTCATCAGTTGATCTGCATACTCATTACTCATATCAGGTATACTTGATGGTTTTGAGTGAGATTAAAATTGTGCATTTTAGAGGGTGTGAGTTTACATTTTGAAATTCTCCTAGTATATTATAATTGATTGGGAAAAAGGCAGAGTTGTTGTATAATCTAGAAAGAAATTTGGATATGTCAGTAAGATATTAAGCAGGAAGCTATTATTATGTTTAAGATTGTGTGATGCATGTGATGTGTATTCTTTATAGCAGCATCTAAAATTAAAATTAATACGTTGAGAACATGAACTAGGAAGAAAATAGAATGAAGAAAACAAAGAAAAGTTTATCTGAATCTAAATAATTCAAGAAGACAGACAACATGTACATGTATGATTTATTATGATTCAGTAAACATTTTTCCTTTTTCAGGCTTCGATTTTTTAATCACTGATTAGCATATTAGACTTATCACCTTCCTTATTTTATATTGTGATATTTTAGCGTTAATTATATTTCTTACTGATCAACCTTTTCATGTTTGTATCCTCGTTTAGATTATGTTACCAGAAGCAATAGCAATTGTCATGGCTCCTACAGATCCATCCAGGTAGAATTTTGTCCATCAGTACACTAATTTAAATTTAGATGCTGGAAGACTAGTTGAAGAGGACACTATAGTTGTCACCTAAAGACTGAATGCATGCTAATACTTCTTTGTTGTACAATCACCCTGCAATAAACACCTTTTCAACTCGTAGATCCAAACTTGAAAATGAGACTGATTTTGGATATCTACTGAGTGATGTAAGAAGTAATCTATTAAATTATTCTGTCACTGCTCTGTGGAAGTTGTGGTTGCCATTTTTCTTATCTTTGTCTTTGTATAATTGACATTTCCGCCTCTGAATTTTGACTGTCATTGACAAAGGTTCCTCTTGTTTGCCTCATGCAGCCCACATGGAATATTTCATCTGTCGGACCCGAGCGGTGTATCGGTGATTCGTAATTGCCAGCAGCGCGGGTTTCATCCTCACGAAGAGTCTGCAGATGGGAGCCCAATTTATGAGCACTGTTCCCACGTCTTCATGAACCCCAAATTGAGTTTTGAAGTTGTTGATCTTCGGTGAGTTTGTTAATATTTACCAGATAGAAGAAAAGAAACCATACATGTGTCTACCAACAGTATTATAAATTCCAACCTCTGACTCATTTGATTTTTCGACTGTTCATATCTGTATTGCGTGGCAGATGAATTTAAAAGAAAGAAGCTGCATTGTAGAAATATGAGATTACTTGAAACTATAATTTTGTATGTATGAAAAATGTCAAATTTTCTTTTCGTATGCACTGATGTATAAACAAAATACAATGGAAGAATCTTCATTTGATTCCATCAATCACTGTAGTGTTTTACACAACAATCAGTTTATCATCTGATATTGATCCATGAATCATGGAGGATGATTAACAGGTATGATATAGGGTCTTAAATATAGGTACAAAAACATGGTCACATGCTGGACTGTTGTTGCATATATATTTTTTGTTATCTCTTAACGTGCCTATGTTTTCATACAAAAACATGGTCTCTTAACGTGCATATATATAACGAACTCGTATGTGACGAATGATATTTTTTTATACAGATTTAGCTTATAAAAGCATTAAATTGTCGAATATTATAGCCCATTGAAAATAATCCATTGCTTCAATTATTTTTCGAGATATCAATTATTAAATTTAATGATCGTTATATGTTTGATATCAATAAAGGCGTAGAAGTTGGAGCACGAGTGAGAAAGTCTTTAACAAGCAGCTCAAGATTGATTAATATATTAAATAAATATTTGACTCAAACTCGTTATAATCAATTTCGAGTTGAATTTGAATTTAAAAGTAGATTTGTTTGATAAAAGAGTCAATTTTCGATCTCCACCTATCAAGACACACGAACCATAATGTTTAATAGTTTAATTAATTATATATTCTGTATTTGATATAAATAAAAACATTTTTTGATGAATATATAGCAAAAATTAAACAAGTTGAGTATTATTTGAGTTTGATTGTACTTTGTTTGAACTCTGACCAAACTTGAAATAAATTATTTATTTTCAAGCTGAGTCGAGCCTTAACAAAAAATGGCTCAATTCGGCGTATTTACAATTATACTTAAGAGTTTAGATGTTTTTATTATGTCGCTACGAGACGTCACTTAAGAAATATGACCAATCTTAAGAGATTATTGTTAATTTCAGGGCATATGTTTGATTACCAGATCGACTATTAGTAATTTTTATAATCTAATCAAAACTATTGATTATCAAGTCAACTAACCTAATCGATTTTTGTTCTATTTACTTAACGAATTGATATGCTAACTTTCTTATAGTCTTATTTACTGATTGATGATTTTACACCCTAGTGTACACCACTATGCATAGTGATTTGGTACAATAAAATAGAAAATCTCAATTGATTCATACCTAAACTAGAGTAAGAAGCTTTCTTATTTTAATACCCTCTCAAACTCAAGATGGTGGCTCAGAGCCCAATTTGAGCTTGCAAACGAGTGAGCTGAAATGTTCAGGAATTAGTGGATTGGTGAAAATGTCTGTGGTTTGATTACTAGAAAAGACATAGTGGAGAGCGATGGTTCCTTGAGTGAGATGGCGACGAGAGAAGTTACAATCATTCTCAGTATGCTTAGTGCGTTCTTGAAAGGCATAATTATGAGTAATCTAGATCGCAGTTTGACTGTCACAATAAATTGGGGTATCAGAATTGTGAACAACCCCCATATCATGAAGAAACCATCTTAATCATAGGAGCTTCGAGGTAGTATCAACTATGCCTTGATATTCTACCTTTGTGCTAGATCGAGAAACAATTGTCTACTTCTTACTTTTTCAAGTGACATGAGAGTCCCGTAGGAAGAATCAGTGCCCGGTAGTGGAGCGATGATCTGTAGGATATCTAGTTCAATCAACATCTGAATATGTTTAGCGTTTACAGTACCAATCTTGATGTGCATGAAAAATTTAAGTCCAGTGACAGAGTTCCTCGAAAATATCACAAAATGTGGAGAACGACCTCATAGTGTGTAGTGCGAGGGCACACATAAACTGACTAACTATATGAACTACATATGCAATGTCTAGACGTGTGATGGTGAGGTAGAAAAGGTTGCTAATGAGTTGTCGATAAAGGGTGGCATCCTGAAGGAATTTTCCATTAGAGGGGGTAAGTTTCACATTTGCCTCGACAAGTGTGGAGGCAATTTAACAAATTTTCTCGCGAGATTATATCAATCACATATAGGCCTGAGTCAAGTGATAACCTGATGATGTCGATGATATTTTCAGGCCAAGGAAATATGATAGAGTACCCAGATCTTTTATTTCAAAGTGTTGGTGAAGATTATGCTTAAGTCTGAGATTCTAGAGATATCATCTCCAATGATGATCATGCCATCTAGTGGTAGGCATTTTGAACCCGGAACCGGAGATCGAATTGGAACTGGAACCAAATAACTGGTAACCGTGGGTAACAGTTCCGGTTCTAAAACTAAAAGAACTATAAATTTTTTGGTTTGGTTCCAGTTCTTCAAACATAGATACAGTGGGTACACGGAACCGAATCGATATGCTAAACATTTATCGGACCACCATCAATTTATATGAAGCATAAAAATAGAGTACGTGGGCCGAAGAATGAACCGAAAAATATATATTACTTATATTTTATTAGTAATTTATTTGTGAATTTTATAATTCGAATAATTAAGTCTTGATGTTTTTGTTTGTTAGAATTTATAATAATTATAAATTTCAAGTTTTCACTAAAAATCGTCTAATTTGGACCTTAAACCATCACATAATTAACAAAAATAAAGAATTTACCGGTTCTAGTGGGTAGAACCGGGGAACCGAATCGGATAAACGGTTCCAGAACCAAACCGTCCCATTATGTAATGGTTTCAGTTTTAGTTCTCAAGATTGTAGAATCGGGGAGTATAGTTCGGTCCGGTTCTAGACCCATGCCCACCCCTAATGCCATCCACATAAAGAAGTAGAATATAGGGATAATTCCAGATGACTACACCTGGATATTTCACATTATCAGATGACTACACCTAGAATTTTTCGTGTCAGGGTGAGTACCCAAGAATTTCATTTGTCTCACTTTACTCATTCCGTCCAACTCCGTTAGTTTTTAACATTTTTTACATGTGAAAAGACTAAAATACCCTTCAGCTGTAAATAATTGTTTTCAAATTGAATGAAAAGACTAAATACCCTTCACTATTCATTTAATTTTCAAAAAATTACCACTCATACTCTCTCTCTCTCTCTCTCTCCTCCACCACCACCGCCACTACCTCTATCTCCTCCACCACCACCGCCACTACCTCCATCACCACCACCACCTCCATCTCCTCTACCACCATTCCCTCCACCACCACCATCTCCTCCCCCTCCTCCACCACCACCACCACCGCCGCCACCACCTCCATCTCCACCGCCACCACATCCATCTCCTCCACCACCATCTCCTTCCTCCCCGTCGTCACCTCCTCCACTACCACCTCCATCTCCTCTCCCTCTATCACCACCTCCGGCCGACTTTCGGCGAAGCTCCGACTGACTTCCGGCAAGGCTCCGACCGACTTCCGGCAAGGCTCCGACCGACTTCCGACAAGGCTTCAACGGTGGTGGTGGTGGAGGGGCGTGGAGGGGATGGCGGTGGAGGAGATGAAGGTGGTAGCGGTGGTGGCAGTGGATGAGATGGATGAGGTGGGGACGGAAGGGGAGGAGATGGTGGTGGTGGCGGTGGAAAGGCGTAGAAGAGATGGATGTGGTGGTGGTGATGATTGAGGAGGTGGAGGAGATGGAGGTGGTAGCGGTGGCGGTGGCGGTGGTGGAGGAGGTGGCGACGGAGGGGGAGGAGATGGTGGTGGTGGTGGTGGTGGAGGAGATGGAGGTGGTGGTGGTGATGGAGGTAGTGGCGGTGGTGGTGGAGGAGAGAGAGAGAGAGAGAGAGAGAGAGAGAGAGAGAGAGAGTATGAGTGGTAATTTTTTGAAAATTAAATGAATAGTGAAGGGTATTTTAGTCTTTTCATTCAATTTGAAAACAATTATTTACAGCTGAAGGGTATTTTAGTCTTTTCACATGTAAAAAAATGTTAAAAACTAACGGAGTTGGACGGAATGAGTAAAGTGAGACAAATGAAATTCTTGGATATTCACCCTGACACGAAAAATTCTAGGTGTAGTCATCTGATAATGTGACATATCCAGGTGTAGTCATCTGGAATTATCCCTAGAATATATCCATGGTTAGTATTTTTTAGGAAAAGAGCATTATCTTATGGATTAGTTATGAAACCACATTCGGTCATCTTCTTACTTAACTTTGAACACCATGCTCGCGGGGTTTGCTTGAGTCCATGCAAGTCTTTTTCAGGGGGTGCATGTATATCTCTTTGGTGAGATTACCAATGAGAAAAGCGTTCTTGAAGTTCATTTGGAAAAACTCTCATTTACGTCTAGCCGACGTTGCCAAAAGACTACGAACATGCGTAATAAGATTTAGGTTTGATATAAGGGTTTCCTATATTCTTTATAAATAGAGCATCTTGTATTTTCAATACACATCAATTCAATAATAGCTCTATACTTTTGTCATGATATCAGAGCTTTATCGATAATTAGTTAAAGGGGTAATTCCATGTCAGTACCCCAACTGCCTCATTTCGAATTCAGTACCCCAAGTTTGAAACTTTTTTTGGCGGTACCCGAAATTTAATTAATCGCAGATAAGTATCTAACGGGGTTAAATCTAAAAGAATTGATATGCAAAAAGACCAAAATACCCCTTGTTGTATAAATTCTGAAGGTATAATTATTAATAAATGTGAAAAGATTATTTTATCCTCACTTACATGATAAACTAATCTTATGCTCCAAGGGTATAGTAGTCTTTTCAAGTAATAAATTAAACAAAAATTAAAAATCTTGTGAAATGACAAAAATGCCCTCCACTATTCATCAAATTTTCAACCAAATGCCATCAACCTCCTTCTTCAACCTTCTCTCTCTCTCTCTCTCTCTCTCTCTCTCTCTGGACCACTTCCTCCACTCTTCCTTTTCCTTCCCCTTATTACAAACATGAATCGAACCCACTTATTACAAACATGAATCCAACCCACAAAATATTCTTCTGGAACTAACAACAACAAGTCCATGGTCAAAATTCCTACACAATATTGCATTTCCGTGACATATACAAGGTCAAAAATCAAGCGAATAAATTGTTATTTGGGTCTATTATGGTCAATTTGGGAGAATCCATATTAGGGTCAAAATTCACGCCATTGGCGCTCAGTTCTCGTCGAACTTGGAAGGTCTGGGTATCGGAAATCCATGCACTCCCATCATGGAGCAGAAATTGGAGCCTCTGGCGCCTAGTTGCACGACGAGCTAAGGCAGTAGATCTCGACTCCAGTGAGATAGGACATGTGTGAAGTGAACCCGAGGGAGCGTCTGGAGGCGTTTGACTTCCTAACGGTGATGTGGAGCTTGCCGTCGCCGCTGATCTGAGCATCGTCGGGGGACATGGCGTCGGAGTCGACCTTGAAGGAGACACCAATCTGTGGATTGCGAAGCATCCTATGGGTCATGCAACCTCTCGCCTCAAAATCAGCACAACTGCGACCCACCGCCATGGCACCGCTCCGACTTCCCGCCATACTTGTCTTCAGACTTCAAGCTCGTCATGCTCGTCCAGAAGAGAGGGAGAGTGAGGATGAGGGTGAGGAGGAGGGCAAATGAGACTTTTTCTCATTTGTTTTTAATTTTAATTTTTTATTTATTTCTTAACTTGAAAAGACATTTGTAACCTTATATCATAAATTAAATTTTGAACTCAATTGAGGGTAAAATTGTCATTTCATATAATCAAATAATTATATTATTTTTCAAATTATATACAACGAGGAGCATTTTGGTCTTTTTGCATATCAATTCTGTTAGATTTAACCAGTTAGGTACTTATCTGCAATTAATTAAACTTGGGGTACCGCCAAAAGAAGTTTCAAACTTGGGGTACTGAATTCGAAATGAGGAAAAGTTGGGTTACTGACATGGAATTACCCTTTAGTTAAATCATTTGATATTTGGGTTTGTTGGGTTTCACAGATTTTTCTGTTGAACATACCACGTCGCCTTACACTCCAATCGACCAAATCCTCCTCAAATGCGGTTCAACTTCGAACCAGACCTCACCAGACGGCAAAAAAAGAGACGAGGATGGCTCCTCTAAGTTCGCCACCACCGGAACTCAAAACTCCGTTTCGAGCACCATATCCACCTTCCCCATCTCCGACTTCACCTACACCTTTCCCGTCGCCACCGGCCACAAGTTCCCCTGCCCATGCTTTTATCCAAAAACCTACCCTAGCCGCGACAATACCCTATTCTATTTCTCCACCTATATCTCCTCAGGACGACACCAGAATGTTATACTTGGAATCAAGACCGGATCTATGTGTTTACCCTTGAAACGATGCCGAGCGCTTTGCATATCCAGATCTAGTACACAACTGAGATGCTGGCGTACACGGCACCGACGATTGTATACCAAACCTCGTGAATCTTGGATGTCCTCCTCCAAAAACCGGTACCCAAAATTAGAGTTAAGATCAGATTGTGCAGACTGTGAAGCATCGATAATCGGCTCTGGCAGAGAAGAAAAGAAGGGGACAAGGTAGGTTCTGGTCATGGAGCTCTTAGCTCTCTTAAACAATCTATTGAGCAATGAACGTGACATTTTCGTCTCCGAATTGTTGGAGAATACATGGTTGTGAAGAAAATATGAAGATTTAATAGAGAATCAAAGCTCTAGCTCATGTTGTGAAGCAAATTTGAAGATTTAATAGAGAATCAAAGCTCTAGCTCATGTATACCTAGTTAGAGTTCATTTACAAGTGACTATATGTATTTTAAAAACTTTCATTTTCGCTCACTTAGTTGTTAAAATTTATCACGTTAGTATTTTTCCATCCAAACTAACTCTTTTTACTATTTATTTTTAAAAAATACCTAAAATACCCCTCTCCCTTCATCCCTCATTCTCCACTCCTCTGGAACTACCTCTTCACTCCAAACTATAACCACACAATTAATTCTATGCGCAATTGACTAACAAGTGAGTCAGTGTCTCATACTCATATTTTCTATTAATTCTTGGTAAACTCATTTTTCTCTCATTCATTCTAACCCTCATTCACTCCAGATTCAGTCTAAAAATCAAAACTTTCCCCTGAAATCTCACCCCCGATTCAACCTAATGCCTTGTTGATCTTGTTTCTCAAATGAGTCTTTTCCCAAGTAGAAAAATGTTATCATCAACAATCACCATCACCATGAAGAAACCGCCATACATTCCTCAATTACCATGCTTCATCTTCTGTTCTTGCGAGAAGTCGCCGCCTCCGCCGGTGCCGGCTCCTCTGTATCAGATATGCAAAATCAGATATATAAAATTTAGCACAAATAATTCCCAAATATACCGATTGAAGAAATAAACTCAAATCAATTGATTAAAACAGATAGAAACCAATCGTTAATTGATTAGTTATATACAAGCTACCTGCTACAAGCTACGCTTTGATAAACTAATGCTACAAATATTTCATCAAAGATAGCAAACCCTAATCATCGCTAGGTATATGTATGGACGATTATTGCGCACGAAATGGCTCTGCTGGAATGAGACCGTACCCATCTGATTTGGGACCACGATAGTGAAGAATATAAAGTAGACATGTTGATTCAAGGGATAATTTCAGATACAACCCCCTAAAATATATCAAATCTCACCCAACACCCCCTAAAACCATTATTCTCACTAGCACCCCCTTAAAATGGACACAAATTTCAGTTGTCAAAAATTTATTGTAAAAAGACAAAACTATCCCTCTCCCTCAACATACCCTCTGTCTCTCCTCCCTCCCTCTCCAAAAACAAAATTGCCCCACCGGACCCTCCCTCTACTGTCGCCGGCGAGCCTCCCTCCGGTCAATCCCCTCCCGCCGCGTGTCCACCGTCTTGGCCTTTCAACACAAGAGTACGGGAAGATCTACAAGGCCGAGTTCGATTTTCCGCCGTGGTTCTCGCCGGAAGTCGAGTAGGCTCGTCTCGAAGCTCTCGGAGGGAGGCTCGCCGGTGACGGTAAAGGGAGGGAGGAGAGACAGACGGTATGGTGAGAGAGAGGTGAGGGAGTAGTGAGAGAGAGGGGTATTTTTGTCTTTTTCAATAAATTTTTGACGACTGAGATTTTTGCCCATTTTAAGGGGGTGCTAGTGAGAATAATGGTTTTAGGGGGTGTTGGGTGAGATTTGGTATATTTTGGGGGGTAGAACTGGAATTATCCCTTGATTCAAATGGTCAATATCTGGACCAATCAAATTAATACAACTCATGCGATAATAGCCAATCCTTGCGTGACAGCTGCTCATCTCATTAATCTAAGCTGGCGGTGTAACAAGCCACTTAACCCAAACGACGTCGTTGCCCTTACCTTCCTCAACCATTTTTATAAAATAAATCTGAATCATGACACTCCGCCGCCGCCGCCGCCGCCACCGCATGAGCATCGCCTGCTCACGACCGGCATGACCGTCACAACCTGTGTTCTGGGCGTTTTCTTCTTTTTGGGCATCACCTGTATCGTCGTGAGGTTCAAGTACCTGAGGCGAATCGAATCGAGGAAGCGACAATTACTGGTTTTGTTCCTGACCTGGGACGATTTCGCCGATGAGGGTAGTGGACCGTCCATGGACCACCTGATCTGGCTCCTCAACTTCGTGGGTCTCCAGCAATTGGTGATCGTTTTGATCACGGTTTGTGAGTACAAGAGAGGGGAGGGTCTGGTTGATGGGACCGAGTGCTTGGTGTGTCTCGGCAAGTTTGAGGACGGCGAGAACCTTCGTCTCTTTCCCAAGTGCAGCCATGCTTTTCACCTTCCTTGCATCGATACCTGGTTAAGGTCCCGTAAATTGAGGGTTTGTAATCCAAAAAAGTTAGGATAAAATTTGAGGTGTTCATGTAAACAAATTTGATGGTATATAGGTGTTTATGTTAATTGATTTTGGGTTACGAAGGTGGAGGTATTTATGAAAATCAAAGTCAAAGAAATTGGAAAAATGTCATGGATGCCACGATTTTGAAAATTTGATGAATGGTTAGGGGTATTTTGGACATTTCATATTTTTATATAATTTTCCGTTCAAAATTTAACGGTGTTATGGTAAATTGTAAATTTTTTTTAACTAAGCGAATGAAAATGAATTTTAAAAATAAATATATTCACTTGTAAATTACATCCAACTAAATATACTAACTTGTACTAACTATACTAATCTGTAATTACCCCTTAGAAGTTTGCTTATTATTTGTATATATTTAATTCATTTTATATCGTGGTTCGATGGCGGTCGTTTTTTGCAACTCGCTGGCCCCTAGGATAATTTATAATCAACCTTAAAACTCATTCAGATATTCAACAAAAATGACATACGAAGTTGCAAACATTGACAAATAAATTAAATCAACTCGCAATTGTTTCATTTTGTTATTATAGCCACCCAAGGTTGAATTTAACTCAATTCTTCACGGATTTACACCTACATTGTTCATTTATATTTTATAAAAGTATAAAAAATAGAGTTAATTTGTCATTACGTATCAATTGGTTCTATTTGCTGTATCGAGATATTATTTTATGAGAAGCTTCTAATTAAGAGTCAAGACATTAAATCATTTTACACATTATAAGTAAGAAAATAAGATATATTCTCCCTAATGTCTTCACACCTACCACACTTCCATTCAATTGCTACAAAGTATATAAATACCCTATTTTCAATCTTCATCTTCACCATTAACAATATACACATCAAGTTTCTCGATCGTCCTCAATACTTCATTCTATATTTTGTTCAATTTATCGTAATAAGTACTTATGGGTATCGTAACTTATGAAACTGAAGTTGCATCGGCAATCCCCGCGTCGAAGATGTTCAAGGCTTTCGTCCTTGACGCCGACAACCTCATTCCCAAGGTGATTCCACAAGCTATTTCTAGTGTTGAAATCATTCAAGGCGACGGAGGAGTTGGTACCATCAAGAAAATTAACTTTGGCCAAGGTATACATATATAAATTATTTATCTTTCATGTGAATTAATATATAGAAGCATGGAAGAGTTTCAATGGAAATCACAAGAGGCGTGAGAACTATGAAAACCAATATAAAGGCGCCATGTGTTAAATGGACTGATTCTATATTATACCTTATAAATAAATCTTGTTGGGGAAGTGGTGTAACTGAGACATTGAAAAAATATTTGCGCCTCCAATAGTTCTCACGGCATGATGAGGTTCTCACCAGATTATACCTTTAACTCAATTTACATTTGTCATCTTATTACAGGAAGTCAGTTCAAGTATGTGAAGCACCAGATAGATGTGTTGGACAAAGAAAATCTGAAATTCAGTTACACTGTGATTGAAGGCGACGCATTGATGAACATCCTGGAGAAGATCTCGAACGAGCTGGTGATCGTGGAGAGGGCGGACGGGGGATCCATATGCAAGACGACGAGCAAGTACTACACGATCGGTGACGTGGAGATCAAGGAAGAGGACATCAAGGCGGGAAAAGAAAAGGCGTCCGGCATGTTCAAGGCCCTTGAAGCCTATCTCTTGGCAAACCCTGATGCCTATTAATTATTAGCTCTCCTTTTCTTTTATATTTTGGATACTTTCTAGTGAAATATGGTTTCTAATAAGAGCTTTCAGAGTGTGTGTGATCGATCGAAAAGATGTAATGCTTTAATTGTGTGTATGTGTTGTATTCAATACTGTAATAAAAGATTTTTATGTCTGCCCCATCCCAGTCGTATCCTTTAAAAATGAACGACTTGCACCATTTATAGGTAGGTGCCCTTTTGAAGACCTTGGTCTTGCTTCCTATACGATATTTAATACATAATTTGTTATTGAAAGTTTTTAATATTTAAAGCTGAGTTGTAATAATTTCAATTGGTTATACGATAAATTTAAGGGTAAATTTCATATGCCCCCTTAACTATGCGCGTGTTTCACATGCCCTCCTGAACTACACAATCAATCTGTGAGGTACCTTAACTATTCAAATATCTCACTTTACCTTTTTTATTAACTTTTTTCAAAATTATGTTAGGTTTTTGTGAAATGACGAAAATACCCTTGTATCTGAAAAATGAAAATAAATAAATAAAAATGATTTTAAACTTTTTTTTTTCTATTTTCTCGTTGTAAAAAATAAAAAATAAAAATAATTTTTTATTTAAAAAAATTAATAAAAAAAATGATGTTTAAAAGTAATTTTTTATTTTTAAATTTTTTTATAAAAAAAACTTTTTAAAAATTATTTTTACCATTAACAAAATTTTATTCTTAATTTTGTACAACGAGAAAATTAGAAAAAAAAGTTCAAAATCATTTTTATTTATTTGTTTTAATTTTTCAGATAATGGGTATTTTCGTCATTTCACAAAAACTTAACAGAATTTTGAAAAAAATCAACAAAAAAAAGGTAAAGTGGGATTTTTGGATAATTAAGACATCTCACAAATTGATTTTGTAGTTAAGGGGTGACATGTGAGACACGCGTGTAGTTAAGGGGGTCATGTGAAATTTACCCTAAATTTAATGATTGAGTCAATAAAATTTGACGTAGTCATAAGAGCTAACAAACACTACACCAGAGTAGAGACGTATTTTTTATGGGTGTGTCGTTGTTATCTGATTATCGATGACATACTGTACCATCTTGGTGCGCCTCCGCTATAAGAATTACGGCGGTGCACCATCTTCTTACGCGATTGTTAAGTTAAGGGATAATGACATTTTGTTACACTTAACTATAGCGAAATGACACTGTCATACCCTAACTATATTTGTCTCTCTTTTAGTACCCTAACAAACTTTTTGTGACAATCTTGCTAAAATAACTGAAATACCCCTAATTTAAAAAATCAAAATAAAAACAGTCCAATATGATTTATTAAACCATTTTTGAAATGTTTCAAATTTAATTTTATATTTTCGGGAATAATTGTATTTGCATCTTAGGTGCAAATCAAATTGAACCAGAGATTAAAAAAAATTGAACCAATTTAATTTATAGTTTATGACACCAAGGCTAGTTTAGATATTTTAGACATTTTAGAGGTAGATTGTCACAAAAAAATTGTTAGGGTATTAATAAAGAGAGAAAAATAGTTAGGGTATGAAAGTGACATTTTGCTATAGTTAAGTGTATCAAAGTGTCATTATCCCTTAAGTTAATTAATGATGACATATCTTTAATGTTATGTCTTTTATGCGGTACACTATCGTTGACCAATAGAGTCGTCGTCATTGATCAAATCAAGCCGTCGTCATTTCCAACCTCCATTCCTCATCTCTCTTTTACGGTCATCTGAGGCATTGAAGCACATAAACATCGCTATCTATCTTTTCGTCGCTGTAACATGTTAAAACAGATAAAACGACTCTAACCACTGGCTGCTCTTGGAGGTAGTGAGTGGGTATGGTCAGGAAGAACTAGCCAATGGCATAGAAATATGGAAATGAAGTGAAAATCAAGAAATTGACATGGTAAGTGCCGACCGGATAGGATGATCTGATCGCTTTGAAGATCAATTCGCATAATCCATCAACAACAATGAGTTGCTAGATTCCGAGAAATCCATCTTTGAATTGGTTAACACATGTTGCTTCCTCTGACCTGCATAGTAGCGTCGAGCCGGACCTGGATTCAACCGAACGAATCGTCCATAATGTGAAATGAAGTTTTGTTCGTTGCATACAAAGTCAAGTGACAGTAACAGAGAGATGTGGAAAGAGATTGAAGATGAGGGTAATAAGGTTATTTCACAAGTTGTTTTCATTGTTTTTGTTTTTTATTTAAAACGAAAAATGTGTCCTCAAATCATAAGCTCAATTTATTATCAGCTATTTCATATTTATCAAATTGTGCCATTTGAAAATTTGATAAAAAAACATTAAAAGAGATGCGTCAATGCATTATGAAACAAAACCAGCATGGCAATATGATAGCCAGTGTTAATATTTAAGAAGATCCAACAAACCAAGCAAAACATATAATTAAGTGTTTAAACATCAAATCCTTGTAAGCAGAAATAAAATTTTGATAAACTAGAAAACTAACTGTTGATGCACTTCACTTCTTTGATTTCTTACTTCCCCTACAAGAAAACAACCTCTTCTGTCAGACAATATTTACACGGAAATGCACTTAAAAATTTACAAGTGATCTAGACTTCTTACACAGCCGATTGGGCAGTAGGTGCCGGTGCAGGTGCCGCAGCAACTTTCTCTCCAGGCCCCTGTGATACAGACGGAAAAGGTTAACTCGTATAAGTTATACAACAATGGCATTCACGACATGCCTATACCTAATTACCTATGCCAAGTTATGTTCATATAAATGCCATGTAGAAGCTTGAAACGTAATGTTGCATGACCCCCGAATGATTCAAATCATGATTATCGCCTAGTTGAAAGCAAAATACCTGTTGCAGCCGTTCCCCTCTCTGCTTGCCTTATTCTTGGCACGCTTAGCCTCAAACTGATCACACAGTGTCTTCTCCCTAGCCTTTTCGGCCTTGGTCTTATGGATACTCTCCATAAGCACACGCTTGTTCTTGAAAACATTACCCTTCACCTTCATGTACATGTCATGATACATGTGTTTGTCTATCTTCTTTGATTCACGGTACTTGCGAAGCAATCGCCTTAGCACACGCATTCTCCTCATCCAGAGGATTTTCGTTGGCAGCCTGGCCTCCCTTGTACCCCTACGCTTACCTATAAGTATAGCATGCACAAATTATTATGGCACTTCAAGAATGCACCTACTAGCGAAAGATTACTGCATGGATTGGACCAGCCATACCATAACCAGAATGACGCCCCTTCCTCTTGGCCTCCTTCATTTTCCGGGCACGAGACCGAGAATGAATCTTTGTCGGTTTCTTGATGATGAAACCATCCTTCACCAACTTTCTGATGTTCTGCCCTGCGCAATTGATCTAAAATATGAGCAATTGCAATAGCTCGGGAAAGCAAGAGTTTATGCAGTAATCAAAACTGCAATGAAACTAGAGAACAAATAAACAAATAGTTTTATGGTCATTATAGTGAAGAAAATAGGAGCCTTTTGAAATTCTAACCATCAAAATAGACAACTATAATGAGAAATGACATTAAATTTACCCATGACTGATTCTTCATATGGACAACAGTGCAAATAATTTCAATGAGAACATATCAAACAAAAACAATGAGCAGATATTGAGTTCTATCTATCACAATTAAATATCAGCATTTAATAACATAATTCCCTAAAATACAGCATATCGACTCATAAACTGTATATGGGCAACAAATGAAGAATCAAATATCAAGAGGGACAAAACCCATGAATGTATAGTTGAAAAATACACTATACATAAAGGGTCGAGCTTTCTAAGAATAAAAACTATTAGATTATATTAGGTTTCCTATCTTTAGTTTCCTGTATTTATATTTCCTTTCTCACATATATTAGGTTTTCCTATTCTATTCTTATTGCCTCTATAAATAGAGGTCTCTTGTAATTCATAATACACACCAATAATAAATCCCTCTCTTATTTCTATCATGGTATCAGAGGCATAATCGATCCTTGGTCAAATCTCTATAAATTTATCGCTTTGCCCACTCGTCGATGATTCGTGATTCTGACGGGTGGGCGAGGCAATTCAAATCTCAATCTCTAGCGATATCGCTTCCGCAAACATTCAAATCTCAATATTCTATATCTTCTCTACTAAGTTCAAACACCGTCTCTACTCCTTTTTTGTCTTTTCCCTTATTATGTTATTTTCTTTCTCAAACCAATCAGTTCTTCTTTTACTCTTTACCTTATTAATTTTTCTCGCACAATCTCATTTTTTCGTCATCAATTGATCTTGATTCCACCACTTCGATCTCGTAACTCAATCAATCTCAATCTCTCAATCCCTACTCTTTCTCTGCCCTCTTGCTCAAATCAACCCACACTTGATCAAGCATCAAGCATGCGACAATCATCGGGCAGCTGCTATCTCGCCATCAGCCAGCAGGCATCAGGCATCATTGGGCATCAGGCATCAGGCATCATCTATATGCCATCAGCCGTTGTCATCTCGTCATCAGCCAGCAGGCATCAGGCATCATTGGGCATCTGGCATCAGGCATCATCTATATGCCATCAGTCGTTGTCATCTCGCCATCAGCCAGCAGCATCAGGCATCATTGGGCATCTGGCATCAGGAATCATCTATATGCCATCAGCCGTTGTCATCTCGCCATCAGCCAGCAGGTATCAGACATCATCGGGCATCAGGCATCATCTATATGCCATCAGCCGTTGTCATCTCGCCATCAGCCAGCAGGTATCAGGCATCATCGGGCATCATCTATATGCCATCAGTCGTTGTCATCTCGCCATCAGCCAACATGCATCAGACATCATTAAGCATCAAGCATCAAACATCAAACATCGGCGCACATCCTTCATCCTCAATCCTCGTCGCATCATCTCGCGCGCATCCTCCACAACTCTGTATTATCAAGCTTCAAACTCAATTCTTGTTTCACCGCATTGAGTTTGAGGGAGACTATTAGATTATATTAGGTTTCCTATCTTTAGTTTCCTGTATTTATATTTCCTTTCTCACATATATTAGGTTTTCCTATTCTATTCTTATTGCCTCTATAAATAGAGGTCTCTTGTAATTCATAATACACAAATCAATAATAAATCTCTCTCTTATTTCTATCAAAAACGAATGGAACAGAGATGAAATTGTTAAATCAATGAAACAGAGTTTGAAGAAGAAAGTGTTATGATGTAAAATGGAGAAAAGGGAGGTTACTGACTGGAGTTGGCCATGGAGATGTCGTTGACTTCATTGGGGTCGAGCCAGACCTTCCCTTTGCCGCAGTTGAGGACGCTGGAGGCGAGCCTCTTCTGGAGCTTCAGCGTTACCATAGCTTCTCTTCTCCGATGATCCCTCTGCTTCTGCTCTCTACAGACCTCACCTCACCTATGCGTCCAACCCAATCATTTCATAGGTTCATCTTTTTATTGGTTTTTTCTTATAAAATAAAATGAACTGATGTAATTTTAATTTTATCGAGTTTTTTCATTTCGGTTCGATGACTTGAGGACAGTCCTAGTCCCGTCCTTACCCCAAATTTGAAATTGAACATTTTCCCAACCTCATGCCCGAATAGGAATCTTGAATCTCAATCGTAACCTCGCATCAATTTTCATAAAATCTTCATCTCATCATTATTAGATATAGAACATATGTGAATCATTGTTCTACATATTTGCTATACTTATGAGATTGAATTTTAATATATTTTTTAGTATATTATTATTTTGGGTTTTTATGGGGTTGACACCTAGGCCCTGGAATGATTTTGGGTATGGAATGCTTAATTTGATGACATCTGGCTTCTCACAGGTTGACATCTGGCTATGAGAGATTGGTATGAAATTGGTGATTGGTTCCGGAAGAATGGATGTTTGCTGGCGCTAACAAATGTATATATGAATAATCTCACACAAATATAATTGACTTAACACATTTCTCACGTATCTACAGTTAATTAATATTTTTGTCTGAGATGCACGCTAAACTTTTTTCTCGTGTGAGTCATTAATCGTTTTATTTATGAACTCGACATAACAAGCCACTGCACTTTTTAAAAAAATTAAATTAACCTCATTGATTTTGAACCCTTGCATCAAGACTTCGTTAATTCGCGAGCATGAGATCGGAAAATGTATTATAGTAGACCAATTGCATAGGACATGAAAAGCTCATTTTTGGTTTGTTGTACTTATTTGACAAATGAGTGTTGAAAAATTTTCAAACAAAATATCGTTACAAAAGAGTGGGACTTTGAAAAAGAGAAGCAAAAAGGCAAAGCCCCGAAAAGAAGAAAAGGAAAATTGTATAAGCTTAAAAAATGCAGTTTATAAAATGTTCTATAAAATTTTGAGAAATGGCTAAATATGAGCTAAGTTTTGGTATATGCAAATTGGGGAAATAGGTGAGTGATGAGAGTTGGGGTCACTGTTGATTGAGAAAAATGATGGATGAAAATTGTAATGAGAAAATGTGAGAGAAGGCACAATGTACCATTTAGCTTGTTTTGATTATCACACGCTTAGCTTGAAACATCGTTACAAATCAAATAAAGTGGTAATATAGATTCACTCAAAAATTAGATTCCTTATAATTAGTGAAGATGGAAAGGATATTAATGACATATTGATAGAAATAGTGTAGAGAATATTATTGATATAATTGATAGTTGTGTGTTGTGTAAAATACAATAGAAGATATCCCTTTATATAGGCTAGAAATTAAGGTAATTAGGAAATACTAATGACAATAGGAAAACCTAGATATTAGGTAATAAACTAATATATAATAGGAATAGAAAATATTTAATATTATATTTTAACAGCCCCTCAAACTCAAATAGGTTGTAAATTGCTGAATTGAGTTTGGAAAGACTTGATTATCCTTGACTATTTTGAGCATCTTGAAGATCTTGAGTAGAGCTTGATTGATACGCGCCATGAGACACTTACGCACCGTGAGACACTTACGCGCCGTGAGATACTTGAGGATACGTGTCGTAAGGCACTTTAAGATACGTGTCGTGAGGCACTTTAAGATACGCATCGTGAGGCACTTGTAGATAGGCGTCATGAGCACTTGTAGATAGGCGCCGTGAGGCACTTGATGATTAGCGTCGTAAGACACTTGTAGATAGGCGCCGTGAGGCACTTGTATATAGGCGTCACATGGTAGATGACGCTATTATGCGGAAGCTATTGATTGGATCGCCTTGCCCACTCATCAGGATCATAAATTATTGATGAGTGGGTAAAGCGAAACTTTATTAGAGATTTAACCAAGGATCGGTTATTCCTCTGATACCATGATAGAAATAGTGTAGAGAATATTATTGATATAATTGATAGTTGTGTGTTGTGTAAAATACAATAGAAGAGAGCCATTTATATAGGCTAGGAATTAAGGTAATTAGGAAATAATAATGACAATAAGAAAACCTAGATATTATGTAATAAACTAATATATAATAGGAATAGAAAATATTTAATATTATAATTTAACACATATGAACTCAATCTCTAGGTGTTAGAGATGGTTTGATCTATATTGTGCATTATCAAATAAAAGGTGCAAACTATAAAGAACAATTTTTAATTCACACTTCAATGTTCAAAAGACTTAGTTTATATAATTTTTTGAGACATTTCAGATATCTCATACATGATATTTATGAGAAAATCATAGGATGTGAAATTCTGAATCGTAGCCGAGTCAAGAAGTCGAACACAAAGTCGTAACTTGTGAATCGACTACTTGCCTAAAAAGTAAACCGTAAGCGTAAACAGTAAACAGATAATAATAACGACACCAGAGATGATTACCCAGTTCGGTGACTCCGCACCTACGTCTGGGGGCACTTTGTCAGTGGAAAGGTTTTTCACTATTAAGTAGTCAATAGTACAACTTCAAGCACCAACTAGCTATCACACAAGCTATTGTCCTAAGCTACTATAGATCTCACCATGAACAACCTCGACCAAGGGCCTCTCCCCCTGTCTTTGAGATCCTCTCAATTCCACCCTTCGAGCAAGCCTATGCTCGGTGTCGTTGTCTTCTTTGACGGAGTTGTGAATCTTCAATCACAAACAAAAACCCTAACCGATCCAAACACTCAATCTTCACGACTTGATGTTTGATCGGAGCAAAGGCCGTTCTAGCGAATTTTAATCAGCCTCTCAACACGCCAATGGTGCACGGTTAAGAGCTCTGAGAAATCTTGCAATTGTCAAGAACGGATGACTGCTAATGGGAAGCCCAAGACTTTTTATAGCAGCTCACATTCCTAATCCTTCTCGGACCAGGAACAGGAAGGTTCAGACTTCCTGAATAAATCAGGCAAGTCGTTGCCGCCTTCCACGACAGCTGGAAGTCGTCTTGCCTGTTCTGACTTCCTGAATAAATCAGGCAAGTAGAGTTGCCGCCTTTTGCTGACGTGTAACTGCCAGCTGGAAGTCGTCTGACTTGTCGACGTCACTCTCTTGCGCTCCAAGTCTTCGTGCCGCCTTTCTTCTTTTTGCTCCAAGCTTCGTCGAAATAGGAAAGCTTCAGATCTTTCCTAATCTGGATCGTAACAAGTCGCTCCACATGTCATGTAACATGTTGCACAACTTCTTACTTTTGCGCTAAAAAATTATGTCAACAATTAAACGTAGCAACAATCTCCCCCTTTGGCAATTTTTTAGGCAAACACCTTTTCAAGCACATCGTCATCTTGTGGCAGTTACGCACAGCAAGTGAGTCATCTTGTGGCAGTTATGCACAGCAAGTGATGTGACTTAAAACACATTTCAGGCACATCGTCACCTTGAGGCAGTTACACACACAGCAAGTTATGTGACTTCTGATGCGACTTCTTGTGCGGCTTCTGGTTTAACTTCTGGAGCGGCTTCTGGAGCGGCGACTTCTATGCTCAACTTCTGGCGCGACTCCTGGCGTAACTTCTGGCATAGCCTATCTATCTCCCCCTGTTTGTCTAACAATATTTCCAAAGGCAATCATACAATGAAATTCGACTAAACAGCGGGGTAAAAACCAGCTCACACCATGAGCAAAATAAACAGCTCAAACATGAGCAAATATCCAGCTCAAACATGAGCAAATATATCCAGCTCAACCATGAGCAAATAAAACCAGTATCATAGTGTGCAGAAAAGTAACTCAGATATACCCCGAGGATTTAAGAGTGTGTGGAACAAGTTTATCATAGTAAATTCAAAGAAAAACTTAAAATGAGTTGGAGTCATCAACATCATCTTCAGCAGCAGGAGCAGAGCGGAGGTCATCGAGAAGAGCTTCACAGGCGACTTTGCGGGTTGATAGCATCACAATTGACTTCTCCAGATTATCGATCATCTCCACCAATTCTTCCTCCATCTTAGTGCCAAGTGGTCCTGAAGGTCGAGAGCTTGAACCAGCTCCTGATGCTTTGGCCATAGGAGGTGCGAGGTCCTTCAAATGCTTGCCTTCGAAGTTCTTGAGGCTGATAGCAAGGGACAGTGGCTTTTTACCCGGAACATCCGACTCTCGAACAATGTGAGGACATTGTTGGAGAAGGAGACCGGTGATCAATGAAGGAAACCCGATAGGAAGCTTGACAGCGCATGATTTGGCATGCTTGACTAGATGTTCAATAACATATGAGCCAAAATCAAGAGAAGATTGCGTACCTATTTGGTATATGAGTTTAGCCAATTCGGTTTTGATGCTCGACCCATGTGTAGAAGGCGCCCAACTTGCCAGGCCAATGCGGTAGAGAATTGAGTATTTTGCTGTAAGCTCAGTAGCCGCAATGGTGTCCTAGACGGGCCAGACCTTCTTCCGTCCTCCAGTGATCTCGACTGCTACTTTGTTCAAGTGCGGGACTTCTGGAGTGACTTCTTGGTCTTCTCTGCCAAGATAGGCATTGATGGTTGAGGCAGATATTTCGAAGCATTCTCCCCGAACGAACACCTTTCTGTATTCAGCGTCTTCTGGATCATCAAACTCGCTTGAAAGGTTGACAATAAACTCTTTGACCAATGCTGGGTAGAATGGCCCAATATTTATGACCGTATTGGTCAGGCCTACTCTTCGGAGAAGTTCCACGATCGAGTTTATCCCATGCGTCTCTGTGGAAAGCTCTCTTTCTGGATAGATCTTGCGCTGGTATACACATTGCCACTTAACCGCGTTGTCTACAAAGTGGAAGGAGACATTATCTGTAGGAGCTCTAGGCACATTCTTGGGGAGTTTCTGCCCCCCATTGCCTTTTTGACCTGTGGTAGCACAATCTGGGTGTCTTCTTCTTCAGATTCCTTTTCTTCTGGAGCAGATGTTGCTACAGAAGTTAGTGACTTCCTTCTAGACTTCTTCGGCTGTTTAGAAGCAGATGCTCCTCCTTTCTCTGTGGTTTTCCTCTTTGGGGTCAATCTCCTCGGTAGTTGAGGTTCTTCTTCTTCATCGACCAACCTTCTTGTTGGTAGCTTCCTTCTCTCAAGCCTTTTGGGCACAGCTTCTTCTTTCTCCATGGTCTCAGTGTCGACTATCTCTTCGATGTTAACAAGTTCCTATATAGGTCGAGTGACTTCTGGAATAGCTTCCGAATTTTCATTAAGCCCTGAATCACTGTCCGGGGTGACATGGGAACTTCCTTCTTTCCGCAAGTCCTTGTTTAGAGGGGATTTATCTGGTGCTGGTGTCGACTTAGAGGGGCTGGATTGGTCCTTGGTGCTAGTACCATGAATTTCAGGAACAAGGGTTCCTAGACCTTCTTCAGCCAGGCTTTCATCTATAGTGTTTACTTTAGAGAGGATAGCAGATTTACCTTGTGTCGGGGTCGGAGTAGAGAGAGAGGCTTCCTCTTCTTTGTTCGCAAATTCGGCTAGAGTGTCGTCCTTCTCAACGACGTGAGTTGTCTCTACTGGTGTGATAGTTGGAGGTGAAATTGTTACTCCTTGAGGTGCTGCCGAACTTTCCCCTGAGATTTTTCCTCCTCGAATCCTTACTCCATGCTTGTTTGTCGAGGATTTTAAGGCTGACAGTTTTCGAGCGATCATCTTTACCCGCATCTTTGCTCGTAATTTGGAAGCAGATGGTATGCGCCCGCTTCTTGTTCCAACCATTTGCTCGATCGGTTTTGGTTTTGAAAAGACGAGCAAAATCTTACAGTTGCAGATTTGTTTTAGCCTTCTCTAGGTGCCCTAGCAGTTTTGGGAAGATGGAGAGGATTGTGCAGGCTTTTTCTGCGGAAGTTAAAGGGGGTTGAGAGCTGATTGGATTGTCGTCAGTTTTTCAATCATTCCCCTTTTTGAATTTTTAAACAAATAATTCCAACTGGGCTTCTGATAATGAGATTTGGGCCCGGCTAGATTTTGTGGACCCTGTCTGGTCCAGATAGAGAGAGAGTAAAAATTCACTCAAAAGCTCTCCCTCTTCTTTCTTGACTTCTGGTTATTCCAGACAGCAAAGTCCAAGGGATGACCTCAGACTTTCAAACCTGTTAGCATCTAGTGCTTTGGTAAAGATGTCAGCGACTTGTTTCTCGGTGGGTAAATACTCGAGCTTTATCTTCTTGTCTTCTACTAGCTCTCGAATAAAGTGTAGTCTGATGTCAATATGCTTTGGCTTGCTATGTTGCAATGGGTTTGTCTTGCTATGTCAACATTTGTTTCATCCAAAAAAGCTGAGTACAGCTACTTTCGGCTGCAATATATTCGGACTCAGCAGTAGATAAAGCAATACAATTTTACTTTTTGCTGAACCATGATACAAGATTATTCCCCAGGTAGAAACAACCTCCAGAGGTGCTTCTTCGATCTGGTGTGCTTCCCGCCTAGTCAGCATCACAATATCCAACAAGAGTAGGAGAGGTATCAAAGGAATATAGCAAACCCAATTCAGAGGTTCCCGAGATGTACCTTATGACCCTCTTTGCATGAGCCAAGTGACTGACTTTTGGATTGGCTTGGTATCGAGCACAGACTCCCACGGAATAAGCGATGTCGGGTCGACTTGCTGTTAGATAGAGAAGACTTCCTATTATGCTTCGATAAAGGCTTTGATCAATTGATTCTCCCATCTCATCCTCTGTGCATTTGTCATGTGTGGCAATAGGGGTTCTCTTGTGCGAGGCCTTTTCTAACCCGAACTTCTTGACAATGTTCTTTGCATATTTGCTTTGGGAGATAAATATTCCATCTGACATCTGCTTGATCTGGAAGCCTAGGAAGTATGTGAGCTCACCGACCATACTCATCTCAAATTCAGACTGCATATGTTGGACGAAACGTTCCACCATCTTGTCTGACTTCCCTCCAAATACACAATGTCGTCGACATATATTTGAGCAATCATGATGTCCCTTCCTTCCTTCTTCACAAAGAGAGTTTTGTCTACTCCCCCTCGAATATAGCCATTCTGTAAAAGGAATTGGGTAAGACGTTCATACCGTGCTCGTGGAGCTTGTTTGAGCCCGTAGAGAGCTTTCTTTAGCTTGTATACAAGGTGCGGAGAGTCATGGTCTTCGAATCCCTTTGGTTGGGCTACATAGACTTCTTCATTCAGATTTCCATTAAGGAAGGCACTCTTTACATCCATTTGATAGAGTTTGAACCGTAAGTGGCATGCTATGCCGAGAAGAAGTCGTATGGCTTCCAGTCTGGCTACTGGAGCAAAAGTTTCTTCGAAGTCGACTCCTTCTATTTGTGCGTATCCTTGAGCCACCAGTCTTGCTTTGTTTCGAGTGATATTTCCTTGTTCGTCAGACTTGTTTTTGATTATCTACTTTGTCCCGATGACATTGACATTGTCAGGCTTGGGTACTAGTTCCCAGACTTCATTCCTTTCAAATTAAACCAATTCTTCTTGCATGGCGCTGACCCAGTACTCATCATTGATGGCCTCTTGTATATTCTTTGGCTCAATTTTGGAAATAAAGCAAACGTTACCTATCATCTCTTTGAAGTCAAGAGATGCCTTTTGTCGAGTCCGCACTCCCTCATTAATGTCTCCCATCACATCCTGGGGTGGATGATTCTTCTGAATTCTTCTTGACGGAGCTCTTTGCCTTATAGAAGATGCCTCTTTATCCAGGATGATTGGGCTTTCGTCTTCAGACTCTTTGTTGCGCTCATCGTCTTTGACTTCTGGTCTGACTTCTCCTCTGACTTCTCTTGAGAGATTTAGGACTTCTTCGTCCTCGTCACTGGGTTGCTCGTTACTGTCATCGATCACGACATTGATGGATTCCATGATAGTCCGGGTGCGTTTGTTGAATACACGAAAAGCCCGACTATTTCTTGAGTATCCGAGGAAGATGCCTTCGTCGCTCTTAGGATCAAGTTTGCGTCGAGGTTCCCTATCTTCAAGTATGTAGCAGATCGATCCAAAGACATGGAAATATTTGACATTCGACTTTCTCCCCCTCCATATTTCATAAAGAGTGAGCGAAGTTCCAGGGCGAAGGGTCACTCTATTATGAATATGACACGCCGTATTCAAAGCTTCAGCCCAGAAGTGCTGCGGGATGTCTTTAGCTAACATCATGACTCTTGCCATTTCTTGAAGAGTGCGATTTTTCCTTTCAACGATCCCGTTTTGCTGAGCAGTAATGGGAGCAGAAAATTCGTGTGCAATTCCTTCAGCATCACAGAAATTTGCGAAGCTGATTTTCTCAAACTCCTTTCCATGATCGCTTCGAAGTCGGACGACTTTTCCAATGACTTCTCCCTTTTCTCGTTGAACTCTCCGACATAGGGCTTCAAAGACTGAGAAGGTGTCTGACTTTTCTCGAATAAAGTCTACCCAGGTGTACCTTGAGAAGTCGTCTACACATACAAATATGTACTTCTTCCCTCCTAGACTTTCTACTTGCATAGGTCCCATAAGGTTAACATGAAGAAGTTCTAGAACACGAGAAGTAGTAAGATCTTGTACCTTCTTGTGTGACGTCTTGACTTGTTTCCTAATCTGGCATTCTCCACAGATTTTTCCTTCAATGATCTTGAGGTTGGGAACTCCAATGATTGCCTTTTCAGAGAGAATCTTTCGCATGCTCCTCAAATTGATGTGACCAAGTTTTTGATGCCATAGCTTTGTCTCTTGAGCTTTGGATAGAAGGCACTTGGTTGGCAAGGTTGTGACTGTTGGAGACCATAGATAACAGTTATCAAGGGATCTGTGGCCTGTCATGACTTTCTTCAGCTGTTCGTCTTTTACCGAGCACTTGTCACGAGTGAAGTTGACATCCAGATTTAAATCGCATATTTGACTTATGCTGATGAGATTGGCTGTAAGACCTTCTACCAGTAGAGCCTCTTTTAGACATGGTGGGTTGAGAAGGTTGAGTTTTCCTTTCCCGAGTACTCTAGCTTTTACTCCATCTCCAAAAGTGACGAAGCTATTTGTGCAAGGTTTTAAAGTAACCATGAAAGAGCTATTACCCGTCATATGTCGAGAGGATCCACTATCAAAGTACCAATCGTTGCTGGTTGAGGCCTTTAGAGCGGTGTACGCGATATTAGCTCGATAGTTTACCTCCTTGACTCGCCATTCCTTACGTGGTTGGCTTTTCTTGATGGTGGTCCTTTTCTTGACGAAGCTCCTCCCATATAGCTGATAGCAGAAAGGTCGAATATGTCTTCTTCGTCCACAGTGGTGACATACCCAGTTATGTCTTTTGTTCTGCGTCTTTGAAGTGGCCAAGGTAAGAGGCTGTTTGGTCGCTTGGTCAGGTGTGAAGTTAGGAGACTTCTGATGCGACTTCTAGGAGACAACCTTCTGAGGGACGAAGACGGTGTGCGATGATGAGGCTTCTTTTGAATATCCAAGACCTTCCATATTCCTAGCTGGTTTCCCGATCGAAAGTATTTGGTCAAGAGTGTCAGTGCTTGGATTCATCATCTTTACAGACTTGGTGACCTGCTTTAACTCGCTTTTTAGTCGAGCCACTTCCTTTTTGAGATCAACAGTCGTCTCGAGAAGTCTTGACTTGTCTTCATTAAGCGTAAGAATGAGAGCATTCTGTTTTTCGATTACCTGAGAGTCTTCAAGCCACTTGACATACCATTCGTTGTAAGCGTTGTTGAGGGTCTCATCAGATAGCTCATCTTCAGAGTCATACTTCTTTAAGCTTTCAGCTGGTTGATCTATTGTGGAGGAAGTGAAAGCAACATAGTTACTTGTATGCTCAAGGTCACTGTCTTCCTCATCTTCATCGTCAGTTAGAGAGGTATTGAATCACTTCTTTTGTTTCTTTAAGAAGTTGGGACATTCCTTCTGCATGTGTCCATACCCCTCACATTCAAAGCACTAAACTCCTTTACCTGATCGTTCTCCTCGTCTACCATCGTTAGTTGTGTTTTCGAGCTTCTGAAACTTGTGTTGCGGCTTGTCTCTGACTTCTCGGGTGACGTTCCTCCCTATCATCTGGCGAATCTTTTCATGACTTTGTTGTAGTTTTTGGCCAGCATGGCGATAGTTTCCTCAATGTCACTATCCGAATCAGAGTGCATCGAGTTCTTCTGCTTTTGAGTAGAACTTTTGAAAGCCACACCTTTGTGTTTCTTCTCGATAAGAGGTAGGGAGAGCTCGAAAGTCATTAGAGATCCCATGAGCTCATCAAACTTCAGTGTCTTCAAGTCATGGACTTCTTCTATTGCGGTTATCTTCATCTTGAATCTGGGACTTAGAGCTCTCAGCGTTTTTCTGACTAAATCTTCATCGGTCATAGGCTTGCCAAGTGAATATGATTCATTGGCCAGATCCTTGATGCGCACATTAAACTCCGCAATAGTTTCGTCTTCATTCATGGTCAGGGCCTCAAAGTTAGTCGTGAGGTACTGTAACTTCTGCTCTTTGACTTTGGAAGTACCCTCGTAGGCAACAACAAGAGTGTCCCATGCAATTTTGGCACTTGTGCACGTGTTGATAATGCGAAACACATTCTTGTCTACTCCATTAAAGATAGCATTGAGTGCACGAGAATTACCTAGGGCGGCTTCATCTTCTTCCGCGCTCCACTCTTTTTCTGGTTTGATGCTGGTTTGATTTCCATGAGCATCAGCATAGTGAGGTTCCTCCCATCCATTGATGACTGATTTCCAGGTTTTGCTGTCGAGGGACTTCAAGAAGGCACACATCCGAGTTTTCCAGTACCCATAGTTTGTTCCGTCGAGTACTGGTGGTCGATTTACTGAACCTCCTTCCTTTGAGTCCATATTGGCTATTCAAAAATTTTGCAGGAAAATCACCTAAAAGAAAAGGTGCCTCCTCTGATACCAATTGAAATTCTGAATCGTAGCCGAGTCAAGAAGTCGAACACAAAGTCGTAACTTGTGTATCGACTACTTGCCTAAAAAGTAAACCGTAAGCATAAACAGTAAACAGATAATAATAACTACACCAGAGATGATTACCCAGTTCGGTGACTCCGCACCTACGTCTGGGGGCACTTTGTCAGTGGAAAGGTTTTTCACTATTAGGTAGTCAATAGTACAGCTTCAAGCACCAACTAGCTATCACACAAGCTATTGTCCTAAGCTACTATAGATCTCACCGTGAACAACCTCGACCAAGGGCCTCTCCCCCTGTCTTTGAGATCCTCTCAATTCCACCCTTCGAGCAAGCCTATGCTCGGTGTCGTTGTCTTCTTTGACGGAGTTGTGAATCTTCAATCACAAATAAGCAGAATGGATCTCCCCAACAAAGTGGTATCAGAGGGAAGGTTATTTAATCGGTATTCTGTGTTAAATAATGGAAGCTAATACAAGCATAATGGATTATTATCTGCCGGTTTTCAGTGAAGCCAAGCCTGTAAATAAATCTGATGGTGAATAGAATTTATTGCATCGTCAAGTATGTGGCTATATTAGACAGTGGGTGGATGATAATGTTTTGAATCATGTCAGTGGAGAGACACACGCACGCATTTTATGGAGCAAGCTTGAGCAGTTATATGCTCGAAATACTGGTAATAATAAGTTGTTCTTGATAAAGTAGATGATGAGTTTGAAGTATCATGATGGGGCTCCGTTGACAGATCATCTTAATGTTTTTCAAGGAATTATTAATCAGCTTGCAGGAATGGGTATCAAGTTCGATGATGAGGTGCAGGGTTTGTGGCTTCTAGGTACATTACCGGACTCGTGGGAGACGTTCAGGACGTCCTTATCTAACTCAGCTCCAGATGGTGTTATCACCATGGATTTGGCTAAGGGGAGTGCTTTGAATGAAGAGATGAGGAGAAAGTCACAAGGTTCCTCTTCGCACTCAGAAGTCTTAGTGACAGAACAAACAGGACGAAGCAAGAGCAGAGGTCCAAAGGGTAGAGACGGAAGCAAGAGTAGGAACAGGTATACCAATGCAGAGTGTTATCACTGTGGTCTAAAGGGGCATATTAAAAAGATTGTCGAAAGCTCAAGAGAGACAACCAACATGACAAAGAGAAAAAAAAGAAGGCAAGTCATGACGATGATGTTGCTACTATTACTGAAGAGTTTCTTCTCTTGTGTGATGAAGAAGATGTTAACATGGCTTATGGTGAGACCAGTTGGGTAGTAGATAGCGGTGCCTCCATTCATGCTACAAGTCGAAAGGATCTTTTTTCATCTTATACATCTGGTGATTATGGAAATGTTAATATGGGAAATCGAGGCATGTCAAAAGCTATTGGTATAGGAGACGTACGATTGGAGACGAAAAATGGTACAATTCTTATTCTGAAAAATGTTAAGCATATTCCTGACATTCGTTTGAATTTGATATCAGTAGGCAAGCTGGATGATGAAGGTTTTAATCATACCTTTGGTGGTGGTTCATGGAAGCTCACTAAAGGTGTTATGGTCGTGGCTAGAGGTGAAAAGTGTGCTTCGTTGTACGTGACACAAGCTAGAGTTTGTGGTGGCATTATTAATGCAGTCGAGAAAGAGAGTACAACTGAATTGTGGCACAAGAGACTTAGTCACATGAGCGAGAAGGGAATGATGGTTTTGGGAAAGAAGAATCTCTTACCGGGTATGAAAGGTGAACCGTTAGAGAAGTGTGAGCATTGCTTGGCCGGCAAGCAAACTAGAGTATCTTTCAAATCATCCCCTCCCTCGAGAAAGCCAGAGATGCTTGATTTAGTATACTCTTATGTTTGTGGTCCTATGAAATCTAAGACGCTTGGAGGTGGTCTCTATTTTGTGACTTTTATAGATGATCATTCAAGGAAAGTGTGGGCCTATATCTTGAAGACTAAAGATAAAGTGTGTGGTGTCTTCAAGCAGTTTCATGCCCTAGTTGAGAGACAAACTGGGAAGAAGTTAAAGTGCATGCGAACCGATAATGGAGGTGAGTATTGTGATTCTTTTGATGATTATTGCAAGGATCAAGGCATTCGACATCAAAGGACGCCTCCAAAGACGCCTCAGCTAAATGGGTTAGCTGAGAGGATGAATAGAACGCTTATTAAAAGGACGAGATGTTTACTTTCACAAGCAGGGTTACCAAGATGTTTTTGGGGTGAGGCTTTGAATACAGTGGTTCATGTGTTGAATCTCACACCGTGTGTGCCTCTTGAGTTTGATGTTCCAAATGGAGTTTGGGCAGGTAAAGATGTCTCCTACAATCACTTAAAGGTATTTGGATGCAAGGCATTTGTGCATATTCCAAAGGATGAAAGATCTAAGCTTGATAAGAAGACTAAACCGTGCATATTCATCGGTTATGGCGAGGATGGGTTTGGGTACAGATATTATGATCCGGTGCAGAAGAAACTTATCAGAAGCCGTGATGTGGTATTTATGGAGAATCATGACATCAAAGATATTGCGAAGTTTGAAGAAAGTGCTCCGCAATTTATAACTGACTTGATTGATTTTGATATAGTTCCTCCTACAGTTGTGCCAAGTCAAGTTGAAGATGATGTTCGTGATGACCAACAGGGTGCAGGTGATGTTGATGCTCCTACAGGTAGAGATGGATAATGAAGTTCATGAGCAGTCGCCAGTACCAGATGTTCCACCAGTTTTTCCACTCAGGAGATTTTCTAGAGACCGACAACCGTCTACAAGGTACTCAGCTGATGAGTATGTGTTAGTATCTGATAAGGGAGAACCCGAAAGTTACAGTGAAGCCCTTGAAGATGAGAACAAGAAGGAGTGGGTTGAAGTCATGCAAGATGAGATGAAATCATTGCATGCAAATCATACTTATGAGTTGGGGAAGTTGCCGAAAGGCAAAAGAGCTTTGAAGAACAAGTGGGTTTACAGAGTGAAGCAAGAAGAAAATACTTCATGCCCCCGATACCAAGCTAGATTGGTTGTCAAGGGTTTCAGCCAGAGGAAAGGTATTGACTTTGATGAAATATTTTCTCCTGTTGTTAAGATGTCATCCATTCGGGTGGTTCTTGGTTTAGCAGCTAGTCTTGATTTGGAGTTTGAGCAGATGGATGTGAAGACTGCATTTCTCCATGGTGACTTAGATAAGGAGATTTATATGGAGCAGCCAGAGGGTTTCAAAGTAAAGGGAAAAGAGGACTATGTGTGCAAGCTTCAGAAAAGCTTGTATGGTTTGAAGCAAGCACCAAGGCAGTGGTACAAGAAGTTTGAGTCAGTCATGGGTGAGCAATGCTACCAAAAGACGAAATCTGACCACTGTATTTTTGTGCGGAAATTCTCTGATGATGATTTTATCATACTATTTCTATATGTTGATGATATGCTGATTGTTGGCAAGAATGTCTCCAGAGTTGAGAGATTGAAAAAACAGTTGAGTCAGGTTTTTTCAATGAAGGACTTGGGTCCTGCGAATACTATTCTTGGAATCCGAATTACTCGCGATAGAGTTGCGAAGAAGTTGCATATGTCACAAGAGCGATATATTGAAAAGGTGTTGCAAAGGTTCAATATGGACAAGGCTAAAGTGGTGAGCTCTCCTCTTGCAACTCACTTTAAGCTAAGCACACGACAGAGCCCTTCTACGGAGAAGGAGATGGACGACATGGATATAGTTCCGTATGCCTCAGCAGTAGGAAGTTTGATGTACGCAATGGTGTGTACAAGGCCTGACATAGCTCATGCAGTTGGTGTTGTGAGCCGTATTCTGTCAAATCCGGGTAGAGAGCATTAGGATGCAGTCAAATGGATTATGAGATATCTCCGAGGTACCTCTAATTACAAACTTATTTTTGGAAGTGGAGAACCAGTGCTGGTTAGCTACTCTGATTCAAATGTGGCAGGAGATGTTGATAGCAGAAAATCCACCTCAGGCTATTTAATGACATTTGCAGGTGGAGCAGTTTCTTGGCAGTCAAGGCTACAAAAGTGTGTTGCACTTTCTTCTACAGAAGCTGAATATATCGCAACAACTGAAGCATGTAAAGAGTTGTTGTGGATGAAGAGATTCATAGGGGAGCTCGGTTTCAAGCAACAACGCTATGTGGTTTACTGTGATAACCAAAGCGCGATTCATTTGAGTAAGAATTCTACGTTTCATGCAAAGTCGAAACATATTGATGTGAGATACCATTGGCTTAGAGATGCACTTGAAGACAAGTTGTTTGAGATTGAGAAAATCCACACAGATGATAATGGTTCCGATATGTTCACGAAAGCCTTAACAAGGGAGAAGCTTGATGTTTGTCGTAAGATCGCCGGGATGGTGATGCCCTCCACTTAGTTGAATAAGGGGGAGATTTGTTGGGCCTTTATTAAATAAGTGGAGGCGCAAAGCCCATGTAGTTACTATCCTACATGGAGAAGGAAACCATAATTGCTTGCCTATAAATAGGAGGCAATAGAGAGAAGGAAATAAGACCATAATTGCTTGCCTATACAATTAGAGGATCCGATCAGAGGTCGATCCACCGTTGGATCGTGCTGATTTTTGAACAGGGTGTTCGGAAGACGTGGTACTACGTTCTGACCGTTGGAATTTGCGTTTGGAGGTCCGAGTGATTAGATATGATTTTCATCGTGCGCCATCGATTCGGTGAAGTTTATCTACTCTTTCTTGTAATTGTGGTTTGAGTCAAAATTGGTTAATCTTGAGATATTGTGATCCTCTAATTGTATTTAGAGAGAACTCGTTGTACCCATTATATTGATAGTGGAGATTAAGCGGCCTCGAGGGTCCCGTGGTTTTTCCTCTCTCGCCTTGAGGAGGTTTTCCACGCTAAAATTGTGCGTGCCTATTGTGTTCTTGTTTGCTATATTTTATTAGCTTGCTTGATTTGCTCTGCTTGATAGATTCCTACGAGATTTGCACAGGTGGGGAGAATTATTTAATTCCGCTGCATCTAATTACTCTATTAGATTCGTTTTTCTCCCAACACAGTGGTATCAGAGGATTGGTTCGGTAGACTCTCCTGGTTAAGTGGGTCGGGTATTCTCCTATGGCTGGTAAGACCGGGACCATGATCGCGTCTCCCCATGGTGAGGCTCAGATAGGATGAAAAGGGCCCTTGTGGGAGAGTAGACCAAGGTTTATATGTGGGCTTAGGGGGAGCCAGCCCGATGTGATGGGACTCAATGTGGAGGGGGAGATTGTTATGTCCGCATGTGAGTTCAAAGTCCTACATCGGAAGAGTATTGAGTATAAGGAGGGTTTATATACACATTGGACCCTAGATCCACTAGGCTAGTCTTTTGGGTCAAAGGTGGGCTCTAATGTGTATATAGGCTTTCCTTGGGTGCTTCTTCTAGGTAAGGCTCGGATCTCCCCAACAAAAGTATGCCCTTCTTTGTAGTATTTCAGAGGCTCTTGTACTTAATGCACTCACGAGCTAATCATATTGTATCAGTAAATTTTAAGGCAAAATGGGAAAAACTAAGCCAAAAATTAGGTGAGAAAGTCTTAGAGCCCATAGATATCATGTGGATACCACATTTTCTTTATTCATAATTCAATAAAGCAAAATTATATGTGAAATCGAAGATAATTGAAATATTTATAACTTTGAAGCATAAAATGTTCTTATATGAGGCTGAACATTTGAATCAAACACACATACCTGCTAGTGTAAGGTTGCACCCTATCGGTTCCAACCCTATCACACGAGCATGAAGGGATTTTTGTGTGGAAATAACTCTGGTACCCCTCATTTAGTGTGTATGTTGTTCTAAGGTTACAGATTCTTATTATTGAAGTTGATGTTCTTATTATTGAAGTTGATGAGATAATATTGAAACTGATGAGATGTCCTTTCATTAAGTTTTGTACTAGTATCAATATGTGCATGCCGTGATCAATAAGAGACAGTTAATTATATTCACAATATTTTCTTTTTTTACATGGCATTAGAGTACTTTTGATCTTAGCTTAAGTCTCTTAGAAATTTTAGCTTTATACACTCGTCGATGATTTGTGATTTTGACGGGTGGGCAAGGTAAATTTCGCTTCTACACCGTTTCCGGCCGTTCTATGCAAAAAACACCACCGCCGGAAAACTCCTCAGCCGATTCTCCATGAGTTGTTGCTCGGGGTAGCCTTCATAATCAATTTGACCACACTCCCGCCGAAGCTCCACGAGCCCCGGTTGGTATCGCCAATAAAATTTCGGCCGGTTTGTACTAGATTCGCCTCCAAGTCCAAAATGTGCATTGTCATGGAGTATGCCCATGACGGCTCCATTGAGTTTTCTGTCTCAGCCTGCTCCGGCGAACCACCTCTGATTGTCGCTCCACGAGCCGCGGTAGATGTCACCTTCGGATCCTTGAAGGTCAATGTCGCTCCACAAAGTCGTTCTTTTAGTTTTACTCAACTCATATTTGGTCATCGGTATTGTTCATTTGCGAGGACTTACCGAAAAAAGTTTTTAAAAATCGGTTTTTTTGTAAAGGTTAAGACTTGTTCAGGACCGTCTTCACGAGCTACTCGGCAAGTTGGAGCTTGTAAAACAGTTTGCACCATCATAGTTGTTTGAGAATTCTCACAAAGGATCTTGACCAAGAACGGCTCCATGAGCCACTCGACAAAATCATATCCCTAGAGCGCAAGATGCCATAAAGACGAAGACACCAAAGAGTTGGAGTTGTAGAGCGCAAGACGGTAAAGAGCCAAAGCCGAAGAGCGCAAGACACAATTGAGCCAAATTCGAAGAGCGTATATATGACGCCATAGAATTGAATCCAAAAAAGTACATACATGTTTCCGTTATCGTAAATTTACTCGACAAGTTGGGCATTTTCACCATTCATGCTTCAACTTGGGAAGGAGTATTGAAGTTGATAAAATAGCATTAAAGTTGATGAGATGTCTCTCATTTCATCTCTCTTAAAGTCCTTTCATTATATTATACTAATATAAATATGTGTATGTCATGATCAATAGGAGCAAGTTAAAATGTTCACACTATTTGCTTTCTTTACACTTATCTTTCTCACATTGTACAAGACTTAGAGAAAGTTTGTAAACTTAAAGTTTTAAAATTATATTTACATATGGGATAATTCATGTTCACTACGTTATTGCAAATATTATTTAATTTATTATATCTCTTTTATTCATGTACAAGAATTGTATATATACATGAATGAAAGAGATACAATAAGTGAATTAATATTTGCAATAGTTGGTGTCAGTCTCGAGCGCCCTCAACGAGTTTTGTGTTTTTGGGAGTTTCGTGTTTTTTATTTGTGCACGATCGATGACTGCTCAGATTTTCGGAGTCCGGTCAGATTGACGGAGATCGATTACCTCCCGTAGTCGTGTCTATTCCTAAAGCAACATTCTCGCCTATCGTAAAAAAATTATACGATATGAAATTTTTTGAATGTTGTGATTCAAACTTATGATTTTATTGATGGTGAGGGATATAAATTCTATATGAACAAAAAAGATACAAAGAATATGATACATGTACAAAAAAATATAGATACATATGTATCATATGTGTGTACAATTCTTGTACATGAATAAAAGAGATATAATAAATGAAATAATATTTGTAATGTGTCATGTTACCTTAATTTTGTTAAAACTAAAAAAATAAAATTATTATCATGTTAAATTTTCAATATGCCCTTATAATAAACAATAAAAAATTTAATAATTAAAAAGGAAGAATGAAGAACGAAGAATGAAGAACGAAGAACGAAAAACAATATCTCTTCTTCTTCGTTAAGGGTTAGAACTCTTCGGCCGTGACGACCAGAGGACAGAGCTATCCAGCAAGCTCACGGCGACCACCGACGACGTTTTCGGCCTAGAGGAACATCATCTCAACCCTCTCTTCTGGGAACGGCGGCTGTTGCGGGTCCGAATGTGACCTCGCAACTACACTTCTAACCCACATTTGAGCACAGAATTGTCCTCGTTTCGACTTTCTAGAGCCATTAACTTGGTAATTTTGATCCTTTATATGTTTTTGACATTTTGTAGGTGGAAGGCACAATTAGAGCATAATTGGAGCTAAAAATCGGTTAAGAAAGTTCGGCACAACGGCTGAAACTTTCCAGTGGTGTAGATTTCTCGTCTGAAGTCCGATTGGGGCCCATAATGTGTCGATTTGAGCGGATTGTGAAGATCTACTCCATAGGTGAAGATTTCAAGGGGTCACGATCATGCTTAGGTGAGGCAAGATCGTGCCTAAATGAATTTCCTGCACATTTTGCGCGAAACTTACAAGGGCGAGGCACAATCTGGGTCACGATCGTGTCTAGGTGAGGCACGATCGTGCCTACCAAGGCAAGATCGTGACTAAGTCGCGAAACTGATATTTAAAGTGCAGAAATCAGATATTTTAGGGGTGGGGAGTTGAGCAAAGACCAAAAACGAGTTGAGGAGGAGAGATTGAGTTTGAGAGCTCCAACCTCTTGTTCTTCATTAAACTTTGTTGCTACGTTTAATTGTTGGCATAATTTTTTAGCGCAAAAGTAAGAAGTTGTGCAACATGTTACATGACATGTGGAGCGACCTGTTACAATCCAGAATATGAAAGTCTGAAGCTTTCCTATTTCGACGACGCTTGGAGCGAAAGAAGAAAGACGCCACGAAGACTTGGAGCGCAAGAGAGTGACATCGACAAGTCAGGCGACTTCCAGCTGGCAGTAACACGTCAGCAATAGGTGGCAACTCTACTTGCCTGATTTATTCAGGAAGTCAGAACAGGCAAGACGACTTCCAGCTGTCATGGAAGGCGGCAACGACTTGCCTGATTTATTCAGGAAGTCTGAAACTTCATGTTCCTGGTCCGAGAAGGATTAGGAATGTGAGCTGCTATAAAAAGCCTTGGGCTTCCCATTAGCAGATCATCCGTTCTTGTTCCAATAATTGCAAGATTTCTCAGAGCTCTTAACCGTGCACATTGGCGTGTTGAGAGGCTGATTAAGATTCGCTAGAATGGACTTTTGCTCCGATCAAACATTAAGTCGCGAAGACTAAGTGTTTGGATCGGTTAGGGTTTTTGCTTGTGATTGAAGACTCACAACTCCGTCAATGAAGACAACGACACCCAGCATAGGCTTGCTCGAAGGGTGGAATTGAGAGGATCTCAAAGCCAGGGGGAGAGGCCCTTGGTCGAGGTTGTTCACGGTGAGATCTATAGTAGCTTAGAACAATAGCTTGTGTGATAGCTAGTTGGTGCTTGAAGTTGTACTATTGACTACCTAATAGTGAAAACCTTTCCACTGGCAAAGTGCCCCCATACGTAGGTGCGGAGTCACCGAACTAGTAATCATCTCTGGTGTCATTATTATTATCTGTTTACTGTTTACGCTTATGGTTTACGTTTCAGGCAAATAGTCGATACACAAGTTACGACTTTGTGTTCGACTTCTTGACTCGGCTACGATTCAGAATTTCAATTGGTATCAGCGGAGGCACCTTTTCTTTTAGGTGATTTTCCGGAAAAATTTCTGAATGGCCAATATGGACTCAAAGGAAGGAGGTTCAGTAAATCGACCACCAGTGCTCGACGGAACAAACTATGGGTACTGGAAAGCACGGATGAGTGCCTTCTTGAAATCCCTCGACAGCAAAGCCTGGAAGTCTGTCATCAATGGATGGGAGGAACCTTACTATGCTGATGCTCATGGAAATCAAACTAGCATCAAACCAGAAAAGGGGTGGAGCGCGGAAGAAGATGAAGCCCCCCTAGGTAATTCTCGTGCACTCAATGCTATTTTTAATGGAGTAGACAAGAATGTGTTTCGACTCATCAACACATGCACAAGTGCCAAAATTGCCTGGGACACTCTTGCTGTTGCTTACGAGGGTACTTCCAAAGTCAAAGAGCAGAAGTTACAATACCTCACGACCAACTTTGAGGCCCTGACCATGAATGAAGACGAAACTATTGCGGAGTTTAATGTGCGCATCAAGGATCTGGCCAATGAATCATATTCACTTGGCAAGCCTATGACCGATGAAGATTTGGTCAGAAAAACGCTGAGAGCCCTAAGTCCCAGATTCAAGATGAAGATTACCGCCAAAGAAGAAGTCCATGACTTGAAGACACTGAAGTTTGATGAACTCATGGGATCTTTAATGACCCTCGAGCTCTCCTTACCTCTTATCGAGAAGAAACATAAAGGTGTGGCTTTCAAGAGTTCTACCCAAAAGCAGAAGAACTTGACGCACTCTGATTCGGATAGTGACATTGAGGAAACTATTGCTATGCTGGCCAAAAACTACAATAAAGTCATGAAAAGATTTAGCCAGATGACAGGAAGAATTGTCACCCGAGAAGTCAGAGACAAGCCGCAGCACAAGTTCCAGAAGCTCAAAAATACAAATAGCGATGGAAGATGAAGAGAACAATCAGGAAAAGAAGTCCAGTGCTTTAAATGTGAAGGGTATGGACACATGCAAAAAGAATGTCCTAACTTCGTAAAGAAACAGAAGAAGGGATTCAATGCCTCTCTAACTGACGATGAAGATGAGGAAGACAGTGACGTTGATCATACAAGTAACTATGTTTCTTTTACTTCCTCCACAATAGAGCAACCTTCCGAGAATTCAAAGAAGTATGACTCTGATGATGAGCTATCCGATGAGACCCTCAACAACGCTTACAACGAATGGTATGTCAAGTGGCTTGAAGACTCTCAGGTAATCGAAAAACAAAATGCTCTCATTCTTTCTCTTAATGAAGACAAGTCGCGACTTCTCTAAACCACTGTTGATCTCAAAAAGGAAGTTGCTCGGTTAAAAGGAGAGTTAGAACAGGTCACCAAGTCTGTAAAGATGATGAATCCAAGCACTGACACCCTAGACCAAATTCTCTCGATCGGAAAACCAGCCAGAAATATGGAAGGTCTTGGATATTCAAAAGAAGCTTCATCATCGCACACCGTCTTCGTCCCTCAGAAGGTTGCCCCCAGAAGCCGCGTCAGAAGTCTCCTAACTTCACGGCTGACCAAGCTACCAAACAGCCTTTTACCTTGGTCGCTTCAAAGACGCAGAACAAAAGACATAACTGGGTATGTCACCACTATGGACGAAGAGGACATATTCGACCTTTCTGCTATCAGCTATATGGGAGGAGCCTTGTCAAGAAAAGGACCACCATCAAGAAAGCACAACCACGTAAGGAATGGCGAGTTAAGGAGGTAAACTATCGAGCTAATATCGCGTACACCGCCCTAAAGGCTTCAACCAGCAACGATTGGTACTTTGATAGTGGATCCTCTCGACATATGACTGGTAATAGCTCATTCTTGGTCACTTTAATACCTTGCACAAATAGCTTCGTCACTTTTGGAGATGGAGTAAAAGCTAGAGTACTCGGAAAAGGAAAACTCAACCTTCCTAACTCATCATGTCTAAAAAAGGCTCTACTAGTAGAAGGTCTTACAGCCAATCTCATCAGCATAAGTCAAATATGCGATTTAAATCTAGATGTCAACTTCACTCGTGACAAGTACTCGGTCAAAGACGAACAGCAGAAGGAAGCCATGACAGGCCACAGGTCCCTTGATAACTGTTATCTATGGTCTCCAACAGTCACAACCTTGCCAACCAAGTGTCTTCTATCCAAAGCTCAAGAGACAAAACTATGGCATCAAAAACTTGGTCACATCAATTTGAGGAGCATACAAAAGATTCTCTCTGAAAAGGCGATCATTGGAGTTCCCAACCTCAAGATCATTGAAGGAAAAATCTGTGGAGAATGCCAGATTGGGAAACAAGTCAAAACGTCACACAAGAAGGTACAACATCTTACTACTTCTCGTGTTCTAGAACTTCTTCATGTTGACCTTATGGGACCTATGCAAGTAGAAAGTCTAGGAGGGAAGAAGTACATATTTGTATGTGTAGACGACTTCTCGAGGTACACCTGGGTAGGCATTATTCGAGAAAAGTCAGACACCTTCTCAGTCTTTGAAGCCCTATGTCGGAGAGTTCAACGAGAAAAGGGAGAAGTCATTGGAAAAGTCATCCGACTTCGAAGCGATCATGGAAATGAGTTTGAAAACATCAGCTTCGCAAATTTTTGTGATGTTGAAGGAATTGCACACGAATTTTCTGCTCCCATCACTCCTCAGCAAAACAGGATCGTTGAAAGAAAAAAATGCACTCTTCAAGAAATGGCAAGAGTCATGATGCTAGCCAAAGACATCCCGCAACACTTCTGGGCTGAAGCTTTGAATACGGCGTGCCATATTCATAATATAGTGACCCTCCGCCCTGGAACTTCGCTCACTCTTTATGAAATATGGAGGGGGAAGAAGCCGAATGTCAAATATTTCCATGTCTTTGGATCGATCTCCTACATACTTGCAGATAGGGAACCTCGACGCAAACTTGATCCTAAAAGCGACGAAGGCATCTTCCTCGGATATTCCAGAAACAGTCGGGCTTTTCGTGTATTCAACAAACGCACCTGGACTATCATGGAATCCATCAATGTCGTGATCGATGACAGTAACGAGCGACCCAGTGACGAGGAAAAAGAAGTCCTAAATCTCTCAGGAGATGTCAGACCAGAAGTCAGAGGAGAAGTCAAACCAGAAGTCAGTGGCGATGAGCGCAACAAAGAGTCTGAAGACGAAAGCCCAATCATCCCGGACAAAGAGACATCTCCTATAAGACAAAGAGCTCCGTCAAGAAGAATTCAGAAGAATCATCCACCACAGGATGTGATAGGTGACATGAATGAGGGAGTACGGACTCGACAAAAGGCATCTCTTGACTACAAAGAGATGATAGGTAACATTTGCTTTATTTCCAAAATTGAGCCAAAGAATGTACAAGAAGCCATCAATGATGAGTACTTGGTCTGCGCCATGCAAGAAGAATTGGTCCAATTTGCAAGGAATGAAGTCTAGGAACTAGTACCCAAGCCTGACAATGTCAATGTCATCGGGACAAAGTGGATATTCAAAAACAAGTCTGACGAGCAAGAAAACATCACTCGAAACAAAGCAAGACTGGTGGCTCAAGGGTACATACAAGTAGAAGGAGTCGACTTTGAAGAAACCTTTGCTCCGGTAGCCAGACTAGAAGCCATACGACTTCTGCTTGGAATAGCGTGCTACTTACGGTTCAAACTCTATCATATGGTCCAATCTCAACGAAGAAGTCTATGTTGCCCAACCAAAGGGATTCGAAGACCATGACTCTCCTCACCATGTCTACAAGCTAAAGAAAGCTCTCTACGGTCTCAAACAAGCTCCACGAGCATGGTATGAACGTCTCACTCAATTCCTAGTTCAAAATGGCTATATTCGAGGGGGAGTAGACAAAAATCTCTTTGTGAAGAAGGAAGGAAGGGACATCATGATTGCTCAAATATATGTCGACGACATTGTATTTGGAGGAAAGTCAGACAAGATGGTGGAACGTATCGTCCAACATATGCAGTTTGAATTTGAGATGAGTATGGTCGGTGAGCTCACATACTTCCTAGGCTTCCAGATCAAACAGATGTCAGATGAAATATTTATCTCCCAAAGCAAATATGCAAAAAAAACATTGTCAAGAAATTCGGGTTAGAAAAGGCCTCACACAAGAGAAATCCAACTGCCACACACGTCAAATGCACAAAGGACGAGATGGGAGAATCAGTTGATCAAAGCCTTTATCGAAGCATAATAGGAAGTCTTCTCTATCTAACAGCAAGTCGACCCGACATCGCTTACTCCGTGGGAGTCTGTGCTCGATACCAAGCCAATCCAAAAGTCAGTCACTTGGCTCATGTAAAGAGCATCATAAGGTACATCTCGGGAACCTCTGAATTGGGTCTACTATATTCCTTCGATACCTCTCCTACTCTTTTTGGATATTGTGATGCTGACTGGGCGGGAAGCACACCAGATCGAAGAAGTACCTTTAGAGGTTGTTTCTACCTGGGGAACAATCTTGTATCGTGGTTCAGCAAAAAGCAAAATTGTATTGCTTTATCTACTGCTGAGTCCGAATATATTGCAGCCAGAAGTAGCTGTACTCAGCTTCTTTGGATGAAACAAATGTTGGCAGAGTATGGAGTCAAGCAAGAAGTCATGACTTTGTTCTGTGACAACATCAGTGCTATCAATATCTCGAAAAACTCAGTGCAACATAGCAAGATAAAGCATATTGATATCAGGCACCACTTTATTCGAGAGCTCGTAGAAGACAAGAAGATAAAGCTCGAGTACATATCCACTGAGAAACAAGTCGCTGACATCTTTACCAAAACATTAGATGCTAACAGGTTAGAAAGTCTGAGGTCATCCCTTGGACTTTGCTGTCTGGAATAACCAAGAAGTCAAGACAGAAGAGATGGAGCTTTTGAGTGAATTTTTACTCTCTCTCTATCTGGACCAGCCAGGGTCCACAAAATCTAGCCGGGCCCAAATCTCATTATCAGAAGCCCAGTTGGAATTATTTGTTTAAAATTTCAAAAAGGGGAATGATTGAAAAACTGACGACAAACCAATCGATTCTCAACCCCCTTCAACTTCCGCAGAAAAAGCCTGCACAATCCTCTCCATCTTCCCAAAACTGCTAGGGCACCTCGAAAAGGCTAAAACAAATCTGCAACTGTAAGATTTTGCTCTTCTCCTCCAAACCAAAACCGATTCAGCAAATGATTGGAACTAGGAGCGGACGCATACCATCTGCCTCCAAATTACGAGCAAAGATGTGGGTAAAGATGATCGCTCGAAAGTTATCAGCCTCAAAATCCTCGACAAACAAACATGGAGTAAGGATTCGAGGAGGAAAAATCTCAGGGGAAAGTTCGGCAGCACCTCAAGGAGTAACAATACCAGTAGAAACAACTCCCGTCGTTGAGAAGGACGACACTTTAGCCGAATCTGCGAACATAAAAGAGGAAGCCTCTCTCTCTACTCCGACCCCGACACAAGGTAAATCTGCTATCCTCTCTGAAGTAAACACTGTAGATGAAAGCCTGCCTGTAGAAGGCCTAGGAACCCTTGTTCCTAAAATTCACGGTACTAGCACCAAGGACCAATCCAGCCCCTCTAAGTCGACACCAGCACCAGATAAATCCCCTCTAAACGAGGACTTGCAGAAAGAAGGAAGTTCCCATGTCACCCCGGACAGTGATTCAGGGCTTAAAGAAGATCAGGAAGCTATTCCAGAAGTCACTCGACCTATAGAGGAACTTGTTAACATCGAAGAAATAGTCGCTACTGAGACTATGGAAAAGGAAGCTACGGAAAAAGATGTTGTGCCCAAAAGGCTTGAGAGAAGGAAGCTACCAACAAGAAGGTTGGTCGATGAAGAAGAAGAACCTCAAATACCGAGGAGATTGACCCCAAAGAGGAAAACCACAGAGAAATGAGGAGCATCTGCTTCTAAACAGCCAAAGAAGTCTAGAAGGAAGTCACTAACTTCTGTAGCAACATCTGCTCCAGAAGAAGAGGAATCTGAAGAAGAAGACACCCAGATTGTACTACCACGGGTCAAAAAGGCAATGGGAGGGCAGAAACTCCCCAAGAATGTGCCTAAAGCTCCTACAGATAATGTCTCCTTCCACTCTGTAGACAATGCGGTTAAGTGGCAGTATGTATACCAGCGCAAGATCTATCCAGAAAGAGAACTTTCCACAGAAGCGCAGGGGATAAACTCAATCATGGAACTTCTCCGCAGAGCAGGTCTGACCAATACGGTCATAAATATTGGGTCATTCTACCCAGCATTGGTCAAAGAGTTTATTGTCAACCTTTCAAGCGAGTTTGATGATCCATAAGACGCTGAATACAGAAAGGTGTTCGTTCGGGGAGAATGCTTCGAAATATCTGCCTCAACTATCAATGCCTATCTTGGCAGAGAAGACCCAGAAGTCACTCCAGAAGTCCCGCACTTGAACAAAGTAGTGGTCGAGATCACTGGAGGACGGAAGAAGGTCTGGCCCGTCAAAGACATCATTGCGGCTACTGAGCTAACTGCCAAATACTCAATACTCTACCGCATTGGACTGGAAAATTGGGCACCTTCTACACATGGGTCGAGCATCAAAACCGAATTGGCTAAACTCATATACCAAATAGGTACGCAATCTTCTCTTGATTTTGGCTCATATGTTATTGAACATCTAGTCAAGCATGCCAAATCATGCGCTGTCAAGCTTCCTATCGGGTTTCCTTCATTGATCACCAGTCTCCTTCTCCAACAATGTCCTCACATTGTTCGAGAGACGGATGTTTCGAGTAAGAAGCCACTGTCCCTTGCTATCAGCCTCAAGAACTTCGAAGGAAAGCATTTGAAGGACCTCGCACCTCCTATGGCCAAAGCATCAGGAGCTGGTTCAAGCTCCCGACCCTCAGGACCACTTGGCACTAGGATGGAGGAAGAATTGGTGGAGATGATCAATGATCTGGAGAAGTCAATTACGATGCTATCAACCCGCAAAGTCGCCTGTGAAGCTCTGCTCGATGACCTCCGCTCTGCTCCTGCTGCTGAAGATGATGTTGATGACTCCACTTCGTTTTAAGTATTTCTCTAATTCCCTCTAAAACTTGTTCCAAACACACACTCTTAAATTCTCGGGGTATGTCCGAGTTACTTTTGTGCACTCTATGACACTTGGTTTACTTGCTCATGTTTGAGCTGGATATATTTGCTCATGTTTGAGCTGGATATTTGCTCATGTTTGAGCTGTTTATTTTGCTCATGGTGTGAGCTGGTTTTTACCCTGCTGTTAGTCGAATTTCTTTGTATAATTGCCTTTGGCAATATTGTTAGACAAACAGGGGGAGATAGATAGGATACGCCAGGAGTTACGCCCGAAGTCGCGCCAGAAGTTGCGCATAGAAGTCGCCGCTCCAGAAGCTGCTCCAGAAGTTAAACCAGAACCGCTCCAGAAGATAAACCAGAAGCCGCACAAGAAGTCACATCAGAAGTCACATACTTGTTGTGTGCGTAACTGCCTCAAGGTGACGATGTGCCTGAAATGTGTTTTAAGTCACATCACTTGCTGTGCGTAACTGCCACAAGATAACTCACTTGTTGTGCGTAACTGCCACAAGGTGACGATGTGCTTAAAAGGTGTTTGCCTAAAAAATTGCCAAAGGGGGAGATTGTTACTACGTTTAATTGTTGGCATAATTTTTTAGCGCAAAAGTAAGAAGTCGTGCAACATGTTACATGACATGTGGAGCGACCTGTTACAATCCAGAATAGGAAAGTCTGAAGCTTTCCTATTTCGACGACGCTTGGAGCGAAAGAAGAAAGGCGCCACGAAGACTTGGAGCGGAAGAGAGTTATGTCGACAAGTCAGGCGACTTCCAGCTGGCAGTAACACGTCAGCAATAGGCGGCAACTCTACTTGCCTGATTTATTCAGGAAGTCAGAACAGGCAAGACGACTTCCAGCTGTCATGGAAGGCGGCAACGACTTGCCTGATTTATTCAGGAAGTCTGAAACCACCTGTTCCTGGTCCGAGAAGGATTAGGAATGTGAGCTGCTATAAAAAGCCTTGGGCTTCCCATTAGCAGATCATCCGTTCTTGTTCCAATAATTGCAAGATTTCTCAGACCTTTTAACCGTGCACCATTGGCGTGTTGAGAGGCTGATTAAGATTCGCTAGAACGGACTTTTTCTCCGATCAAACATTAAGTCGCGAAGACTAAGTGTTTGGATCGGTTAGGGTTTTTGTTTGTGATTGAAGACTCACAACTCCGTCAAAGAAGACAACGACACCCAGCATAGGCTTGCTCGAATGGTGGAATTGAGAGGATCTCAGAGACAGGGGGAGAGACCCTTGGTCGAGGTTGTTCACGGTGAGATCTATAGTAGCTTAGGACAATAGCTTGTGTGATAGCTAGTTGGTGCTTGAAGTTGTACTATTGACTACCTAATAGTGAAAACCTTTCCACTGGCAAAGTGCCCCCAGACGTAGGTGCGGAGTCACCAAACTGGGTAACCATCTCTGGTGTCGTTACTATTATCTGTTTACTGTTTACGCTTACGGTTTACGTTTTAGGCAAGTAGTCGATACACAAGTTACGACTTTGTGTTCGACTTCTTGACTCGGTTACGATTCTGAATTTCAAACTTGAAGAGTTATTCATCTCTTCTTGACTTTTGGGAGTTTTGGAGTGGATTCTACCATAGACTCAACCTTTGGAGCTAGGAAAGGAAGCTTTGGAGGGGTTCCTACCATCCAATCCACCAACCTTGAAGAACCATCTTGCTCGAGAACACCAAGAGCAATTTATATCCCTATTTACTAGTTTATTTTGATGTTGTTGTTTACTTTTGTTGATATTATGATGATGGTTTATTTGAGCACCATAGGTTAAGGGTTAAATCCCTTAGCCATGGGTGCTAGACATTTGTAATGTGTTTATTGAGGTAATAGTTCTAGGATTGAAGACTTTGTTGTGATGTTGCTTGTTTCAATGCATGTATTGTTTAATTGACGCTTTACAATATGTGTTTGATGAGTTATATCTGATACCGAAAGGGAAGGAATAAACTTCAGACCTAGCATCCACAGAGGGTTGTAGGCTCAAGACTGTGTCTTGGCACCTTGTAGTAACCCTTAGCTTATTATTTTTGATTGTATGCGATCTCGAGTTGTTCTCAATACCGAAAGGGCACGAGAAAACTCGGGATTAGGCTAACCTCAATACCGAAAGGCGAGGTTGGCACTTAAGACATAAGCTCAACATACCTTTCATTCCATAGAATTTAAGTCTCTCGGACTATTTCACTTGATGATTGTCTAGTACCCTAGGCGTTTTAAACCATTCGACATCACTTTCGCAATTTGATATTTTTGTCTTAACCGCAAGCACTTTCATTAATTAATCGTAAACCCCAATTTAATCCATGTGGACCGACTCGGTATCTTACCTGATTTTATAAATTATATTACTTGCGAACCGTGTGCACTTGCACGTGGAAACCATTGTGCGACGTTTTCACGTCACATTTTGGCCCAACAAGTTTTTGTCAGAACTCTTCGGCCGTGATTGACCAGAGGAAAGAGCTATTCGGCAAGCTCACGGCGACCACCGGCGACATTTCGGCCTCCAGGAACATCAGCTCAACCCTCGCTTCTGGGAACGGCGGCCCAGACTCAACCTCGGTTCAGATTTGCAGATCTCCGACGGCCATAGACAGTTCCGACCTAGGAAATCTCGAGAACCCACCCCAAAAGCGCCACCATCGAAGTTTCAGCCATAATCCATTGAGATTTGATTCGTTGGCGTTGGTATCGAGCGCCACCGACAGGTTTCGTGTTTTTTATATTTGTGAACGATCAACGAATGCTTAGATTTTTGGAGTCCGGTCAGATTGACGGAGATCGATTACCTACCGTAGTCGTGCATATTCCTAATGCAACATTCTCGCCTATCGTCTTCTTCTCACAACCCAGATCTGATTCTCAGGCGGTCCTCGACAATTCGACCTATGTTTGTCCTTTTGCTCCTCATCTCGGTTGACGGCGAACTCATTCTCGACGGTCTTTGTCTTGGTCTTGGTTGCCCTCCAATTTTTGGTTTGTTGAATAAACGACTCTCATGGTCATCGGTAAAAACCCCATATTTATATTTAATTTCAAACCAAGATCAGTTTGTGAGTTATGAGTTTGATTTTGTTGTTGTTGATTTATTTTGGTAAATGTATTTGTGATTTAATAGAGAAATTGTTGAAACAGATATATGTGTTATTGTGGATTTGTATCAGAGTTTTTTTTGAAAATATTAAAATAAATGAATTTGGGACTTGAATAGTTGAATGAATACAAGTGACTGGGATTGTTTATGAAGAATTTGCATAAAATTTAAATCGTTTAAAAATTGGACATGTTCTTTTGAAGATCTACTTATCAAACTGGGTTTGTGTAAAAGGAAGTGAATTCTCCTGATCCTTAATGCATTCGTTTACAATTTAAAAAAATTAAAAGATTCAAAATTCATAGAATCCATGTTGAAGTTGTGAGGAAACAAAAAAAAAATCAACAAAATATAAAGGTTTATTGAGGGGAGGAGCCAAATTTGAGGAAAAAGATGAACAAAAACAAGGATAACATAGACATTTTATACTGCTATTAGTGGTGTTAGTGACGATGACTTATTGAAAGTTATTCATATTGAGCTGACTCATAAATTAGTATACTGTAGTAACATAAAAATATGTTGTAGTTTACCAAAGTGAACAAGAATTATCCTTTTACATATTAGTAGAGTTCAATTTGAATATTTAATTTATATGTCATGTTTTGTCTATTTTTCTATGGTTGTCTTGTTTGCTTGTCTGCGAGAATGAATAGCTAATCTTGTAATTAGAGCTTGAGTAAAAAAGTGAATTCAATGAGTTTTGTATCAATTGTAATGGAATATGATTCCCTCATTTGTATTTCAGTTTTGGCATATATTTAAACATGTACAATACATTAATACCTTGCAATAATTTGTCCATAAATCACTCGCAATGATTTGGTGAGATAATGATCAAATAACAAAATATTTGATTCTGATTTGATTTTGTCTATTACCCCCATTCAGTTAGAACGGGAGGTTCTCGAACGTTTAGACTGGAACGAAAATCGTCAAATAAGATTCGAGGAATACCCTTGGTGAAGATGTCTACAATTTGGGAGCGGGATGGAACATGTAATACACGAACTTGGCCTCGAGCAACTTTTTCGCGAACGTAGTGAATGTCCAGTTCAATGTGCTTGGTCCTCTGATGTTGAACAGGATTTTTAGATAAATAAATAGTGCTAACGTTGTCGCAGTAGACTAGAGTGGCCCGAGAGATATGACAATGAAGCTCCAACAGAAGATTTCGGAGCAAAGAGGACTCGGAGACCACATTAGCAACCCCACGGTATTCAGCCTCGTTGCTGGATCGAGATAATGTAGGTTGACTTTTGGAAGACCAATAAACGAAATTATCACCCAAGAAGACACAATAACCAGATGTGGAGCGTCGCGTGTCAGGGCAACCAGCCCAATCGGCATCTGTGCAAGCAACCAATGATGAAATGAATGTAGAGTATAAGTGTAGGCCTAAGTGAAGAGTGTCTTGCAAGTACCGAATGATACGTTTGAGAGCACCCATGTGGCTGATCCGAGGGTCATGCATATGTAGACAGACCTGTTGCACCGCATATGAAATATCAGCTCGAGTAAAGGTAAGATATTGTAAAGCACCTGCCAGGCTTCAATAGAAGGTAGGATCATCATATCAGTCATTATCTGAAGCCGAAAGTTTGCCCTGTGTGTCAACTTGGGTAGCAGAGGGAGAGCAAGAACTCATTCCTACACGATGAATAATGTTTTCAGCGTATGTGCGTTGAGATAAAAATATCCCCTGAAGGTGACACTGGACGACAACTCCCAAGAAATACGATAACGGGTCAAGATCTTTCATTGCAAATTTAGTATCAAGCAGTGCCATTATGGATAACCGGAGAGCATCTCTGGAAGCTGTCAAAATTATGTCATCCACATACAAAAGGATGTAAGCGGTATCAGTGCTCGTTGAAGAATAAAAAGATAATGTTGGCTTTGCTATGAGAGAAGCCTATGGATGACACATAATCCGTGAAATGTTGGTACCAGGCACGCGGAGCTTGCTGTAGACCGTACAGTGATCGACGTAGTAGGAAAATGTGATCAGGATATATGGTGCTTCTAAAACCCATTGATTGATGCATATAAACCGTCTCATTTAACGTGTCATGGAGAAAAGCATTTTTGACATCGAGCTGGTGAATCGACCAGGATCGAGAGACTACAATACTGAGCACGGTGCAGATCGTTGTTGGTTTAACTATGGGGCTAAACATCTCATCACAATCCACTCCCACAAGTTGAGACCTGTCATCACCTACAAGACGAGCTTTATATCGCTCAAAAGAACCATCATACCGAATTTTATGCCGAAAAATCCACAAAGATCGAATCACATTGGCATTAGGAGGACGGGGAATTAGCTCCTACGTCTTATTCTGAATTAACGTATTATATTCGTCAATCATGGCATGTTTCCAATTATGATGGAGTAAAGCTTCTTTGGGGTTTTTGGGTAGGGGTGACGGCGTAGTAGTGGTGTTGAGGTTAAATAGAGGTTTAGGTTTGAGAATACCTTAATGACTCCTCGTGCGCATGGGGTGACGCGGTGGAGAAGGAACGGGCGGCTGGATAATGGGTAAAGGTGATGTAGTCGGTGATACTAGTGGACTGGTCTATCGTAGCTGGGGATTGTGTCACGGGCTCGTGAGTTTCAGGGGTAGTATGGTTAGTGTCTGGTGGGCTTGGAAATTGGAAGCAATCAAGAGGGATGATAGATGTTGGTTCATCCAAGAAACCATAGTCACATGCAGTTGGTTTAGAAATAGAAGAATATGGAAACACCGATTCATCAAAGATAACATGTCGTGAAATGAATATTTTGTTTGCGATGTGATCAAAACAGATATAACCCCGATGGTGTGAAGGAAATCCGAGAAAGATAATGGAGTAGAACGAGACTGTAACTTGTGAGTGATAGATGAGGGAATGAGAGGAAAACATAAACATCCCAAAATGCGAATGTGAGAATATGTGGGAGTGCGAAGAAACAAACATTCAGTGGGTGAGTTAAAGTTAAGCAGTTTAGATGGTAGAATATTAAGCAAATAAATAGCCATGACAAGTGCAAAATGTCAAAAGGAAGCGGGAAGGGATGAGTGGAAGATGAGTGTTCGAACCATATTATTAATAGACTGAATTTTGCGTTCAGCCCTTCCATCTTGAGAGGATGTGGAAGGACATGAGAATCAAAAGACCATGCCTTTGGAGGAGCAGAGATTGTGAAAAGATGTATTATCGAATTCTTTCTCATTATCACATTGAAAAAATTTTATGTTCATGCCAAATTGAGTGAATACATAATTATGGAAAGCAAAGAACACAGAAAAAAACTTGAGATTTGGCACCCAACGGGAAAGTCCAAAGTAAGTTAGAGTAATCATCAAGCAGTAATAAATAGTATCGATGTCCAGAAGTGCTAGGGATAGGAGTGGTCCATAAATCACCATGTATAATGTCAAATGGTGCAATAGTAAGAGATAAGGATGAATTAAAAGGTAATTTAACTTGTTTCCCAAGCACACAAGAAGAGAAAATTGAAGTCCCAAAGTCCTTAATACATGAAATGAAATCGTTTTTCTGTAATTTATTGAAAACTGGAGCACCCGGATGTCCCAAACGAGAATGCCAAATTCTAGGTGACACGGACATCATGGCTGAATGAGAGACACGTGGACTAGAGACTGTCGGGGAAGTGACTGGATACAGATCACCAAAACTGTCACATCTCAGAATAGGAATGCCTGTTTGGAAATCCTTCACAGAAAAACCAAACGGGTCAAACTCATTCGCGGCATTATTATCAGTGACAAATCGGCGAACATAAACAAGGTTTTTAACTATTTTAGGTGCATGTATAACATTGTTGAGTGAAAGATTTGGATGAGAGGGAAATAAAGAAGTTTTACCATAACCCATAATAGGAATATGAGAACCATTGTCAACCATAACATGACCAATATTGTGAGAATTCGAATAAGAAGCGAGAATACCTGACTGAGAGGTCATGTGTGAGCTAGCACCCGAGTCCATATACCACTGTGAGTCTTTTGGAGAGCGTCATTATCTGAAACGTATCATCAATTGTGGTTGGAATGTGCCTGGATGAGAAACAATGTGAGCCTGAGGATTGGGGCCCAAAATGCCGGTTTGAGACTGTGACAACGGTTGAGTGGGACCCCGAGGTTGGGCCCAAGGTCCAGTAGGATAGGGGCAGGGCAGTAGTTTCCAAGTCTAGGCCCATGGCATTGGACCGGGAGTGGGCCAACCCCATGGGAAACGGTCGGTCTGTCTGGATTAGGCTATAGAAAATTGGTCAGATGAGGTTGCATTTCCAAGGAATGATCGACCTCGGCCTTGTCCTCCTCGTCCACAATTTCCTCGGCCCCGTGATGGTTTAGGGGGTTCAGTCAAGGTGTTAGACTCTGCATCAATTCTACTAGAGAAGCGAGACAATAAAGCATCATTAGATAGGTGAGCACCTGTAGTGGCTTGTTTAACTTTTCGAGTCTCTTCTAGAATAAGGCGGGATCGCGCCTCATAAAAAGGCGGCAATGGATTGTACTGTTGAAGTATAGTTGCAATACCATCGTAGGCTTCAAACAATCCTGCCACAAGTTGGAGTACTAACCGGTCATTAGAAACAGAAGCACCAACATTAGATAACTGATCCGACAAAGTTTTAAGTTCTTGACAGTATGCTGAGACATTAGGAAATGAATCTAGACGAGTGTTAGAGAATTGACTCTCAAGTGCAATAGCCCGGGAATGCATATTATCCTGAAAAATGTTACAGAGAGCAACCCATGCTCGTGCGGCAGTTGTATTAGGCTCAATGATGGTCTGTAGTAAGTCACTAGATATCGACTCATATATCTATTGCAAAACAGTTGCATCAATTCTAGACCAGAGAGCTGGAGAAGTAGTAGGAGATAAAACCTGAGCCCCAGGAGCTGGGGTCGTAACCAGGGATGTTGTTGTGGTTTCTTTGGATGCCACAAAGTTGGTTGAGGAGACGCTGCGATGGAATCATTCCCTTGAGAGACGGACAAAGGTGCCTGATTCTGAATGATGTGGTGTAGAACATCAAAGACTCGACAATGGATCTTGAAAAGCTCTGACCACGATGAATAGAGCCATTTATCCATCTCCAGCGTAATAGGAATAGCTACCCGAATGTTTGTGACCGTGAGTGCTGGATGAACCATACGAGAATCAACCATAATATAAAATATTTATTTTATATGTAATACAGAAACTGGCAGGAGCAGTAGTCAGGGGACTTGAGGTTGGTGCAACAGTGGCCGGAAAGCTGCGTGCTTGGCTGGTGAGAGAAGCAGAAAGATAGGAAGATGGGTCTGTGGAGAGAGAGATGGGATGCGCTAAAAGAGAGAAAGAGAGTCCCAGTTTGACTTCATTCCCAATCTGATTTAATTTATGTAATTAATCTCTGATATCATAATGGAATATAATTCCCTCATTTATATTTCAGTTTTGGCATATATTTATACGTATACAATAAACTAATACCTTACAATAATTTGCCCATAAATCACTCACAATGATTTTGTGAGATAATGACCAAATAACAAAATATTTGATTCTGATTTGATTTTGTTTATTAAATTGCATAATTAGATTATTAAGGGTGCTAGTTTAGTAGTCTGGTCACGTCTCTTAATGCTTGGTCTCATGTGCATGCTTGACTATAATTTAATTTAATTAGAGAGACTCATAGCGCAACCTAGTAAGGTGAATTAGAATCGTTACAATTTTGATTTTCATCCTAGTCCAATATGATAGCATGGATACGAGATTAATAACCATAGATGACCAGCGACTAAAGATAGATGTGTAATTACTATTCATAAATCTAATTTACTATTTGGTTTAATCTAATCATGATCACCGTGAACACATTAGTCATAATTATTCTCATGGCTAGTCTCAAAACACTTCTCAGGTGTTTTGTGCATCTTTGCTTGAGCTGTAAACTTTTCTATCAGTGAGTTGAGAAAATATTACATCATCCATGATTTGTCTCAACCTTATTTTATTCTTAAGTTAGTCCATTACTAAAACTTTGAACTTAGACATTTAAATAAATATACATTTGCCAAAAATAAAAATTTCACACACAAACATAAAAAATGATTTTATTAATGCTAAGAGAATTTGCAAATGATTTTGAAATTAGTTCGCCAATTTTACCAATCAAGCTATTTTTTCTATGACTTATTCTAGATGTATTAAAGTACTGAGTGGCTTATCCTATTTTCCTCACTTTCTTGCCTGGATCATTTTAAGCGTCTTTCAAATCCTCTAGATGTTTGTTTAGGTCTCTGATGCGGTTTTGGTACTCAATGCATCATCTCTATACCTCTCGAGGGTCTTCCTTTAATGGTGTGGACATCAAATATGATGTACTCGAGGTTTTTCTTCATGTATTTTACATGTTTGGTATCTTCACATTATGTTCAACTTCTTTCATACTCCTCGTGACTTTAAGGATATGAGTCATCTTAAATAATTTATTCCTTAAGACAATAATGACTTTCATATTGGCCATCAGCTCATGGAGATGCTCCAAAGACTGGGCTGGCTCTATTTAATAGTCACAGATCTTGGCAGCAAGTAGTCCTATTTACCCAATAATCAATCCTCATCTATTAATTCTGCTAGACGTCAAATCTGAACTTAAATTAAAAAAGAGCATATTGGACCACTGCGTCAAGTAACAGATTCTCGTATTAACTATATTTTCAAAGGAGATATGATAACGAGTACAAATCATATTTAGATCATTTTGATCACACATGTTGGTACTTTGAAAAATGGTCATGCTTCAAAAACAAGCAAAGAAAAAAGAAGAAGAAATTATATAACCTAAGAAATTAAAAACCTAAAAAATGATATATTAGTTTGGGGTTTTCCAATTCTCATGTCCACAAACAACAAGACGACCGAAACACACACAGCCTTGTGGACTCTTCTCATCTGTCATTTCACTTGTGCTTCAGACTCAGAGCCGAGCTCTCTAAAACCCTAAATTGGCCATAAACCCCTCGATTCCACCTCCAGATTTGGCCAAATGTCTCGCCCCACCGCCCGAACCAACCGCGGAGAGAACCGATTCTACAATCCGCCGGCGGTGAGAAGGCATCAGCAAGAACAACAACAACTGTTACAGCAACAGCAGAAGCTGGAGCAGGAGCAGGAGCAGAATCGGAGGCACCTCGCGATTGACTCTTCGATTCAATCCGATAAGCGTGGCCTCGCAGGATCCGAATGCGCCTCGCAATCGACCTGTTCTGTGCCGGTTCAGGGTGGAGCAGATTCAAGCAACTTCGATCGTTTCTTGGAATACACTACTCCTTCTGTGCGAGCCCAGTTCTTGCCCAAGGTAATCGAAATTTCACTTCTTTTTTCTTGTTTCCTCGGAAAATGAGGATGGATCTCCTGTAGAATGATTAGTATAAATTTTTGTGCGTGCGATTTGATGCAATAGTTTTTCCAGATTAAGTTTTATTATCTTTGGAAATAAGAAAGGGAACTAGTTTCCCAAATCTCCAATTTGGTTGGTTCAATTAGCGAGTTTTGTTGTTTTTTCGTCAATGCCGTGATTCTTATCAGATGAAGTTTTCTTTGAGAAATCTGTAGACAAGCATGAAGGGATGGAGGAACAATGAGGCTGAGTTCCATCCCTACTTTTTGCTCGGAGATCTGTGGGAGTCATTTAGTGAGTGGAGTGCTTATGGAGCCGGGGTTCCTCTACTATTAAATGGAAATGACTCTGTAGTCCAGTATTATGTTCCATACTTGTCGGGTATTCAGTTGTATATAGACCCATCAAGGCCATTGCCAAAGTTGAGGTAAGCAAATTACTTGGGTTCTTATGAATTTTATGTGTATTTTTTGCACATGTTTGTAGTTGATAACTTAGGTGATGGACTAATCCCTATATTAGTCTTCACTTTCAATATTTTATGATAGTTTGCAATTCTAAAGTATCAAATGATGTGGGTCGTTTTTGTTCATGCAATGCACTTCTTTGGGTTACTGTTCAGTGTTGGTTGGTGGTTATGTTTTGTTGATGAATGAGCTCAATGTATCCTATTTCATTTAGATGCATTGTAGTGAAGTTATCTATTTAGTCCTTTTTTATGTTATCTCACTCATTTTACTGAACAAAAGAAATCTCTATTCAACTTTAATTGTCTGGAAATTCTGAAGGAGTATTACGTGTTTCCAACTATTCTACAAATGCCCAAGGTACTTCTGAAAATAATTGTCTTGGACAATTTTCTTAACTTGCAAATTCCTTATTGAACAAGTGCATTTGATTTATTGAATGGCGCTTCTCTTATATCTATCCTTATGCCTTTACTGCAAACCACAATTATTTAAGTTAATATCTCAAAATTGCTTTTCACTAGAAAAAAAAGATTCTATGTTCATTAACTTCTCAAATTTTGTTCCCCTTTGTTTGCTAATTAAGCAATTTAGGAGGGATAAACCTGCAACTTTTTTCTTCACAAAGCAGTGATTCAGCCAATGTGTTAGATTTTAGCTATTTGTCTAAGATTAGAATCATGATATTTGGTTATGATAATTTCAGTTTTGTAACACTCCTGAATTTACAGACATATTGAACCAGGAGCCATCTAGTATCTTAGAACTACTTCACCCGCTTATATTTACCCATTTTGTTCTCTTTTCTAAAACATGTAATGCATTTCCTAGTTGTTTTCTAAGTGCAAATCGGGAGTTTCATTTTGGACTACACAAATGGGAAGCCCTCCCCAATACATGTACCTGCTGGCTGCATGATCGGGGTAGCCCTCATTGTGCCACATCCTAATTTGTAGAAAGATAGTTCGAGAACTCTACGCCCAAGGAACGTACCTTAACAGGCATATTCCCCAACTTCATTGCCACGAGAGAACACCATACCTATTGGGCCACATCCCTTGTTCCTTTGTTTGCCTCGTAGCTAGTACCGGACATTGGCTAGGAAGGGATCTTTCTGGTTTTTGTTTGTTTAAGTTTACAACATTAGGAAGTTAAATTGGTTTCTGGTAGTGTATACCCCTAAGTGTCATCCTTACTAATTATTAGCAAACCAGCAGTTACACCTTTGAAGCAATTGGATATCTCATGCACTGAAGAGTTGATAGTTCTGTTACTGGTGACTTAGCGAGTCATTTTGTTTGATGTCATGCTCAGAAGTGCCCCCCCCCCCCCCCCCCCCCCCCCATCTTAGGTGGGTTAGATCATTGTGAATGTGTTTACCGTAATAAATTAATGAACAACTTGATAGGAAAAGTGAATCAACATTCTAATTTGGAATGACCAGTTGAATGATACTGTTTTCGGTCCCATTGCTCAACAGGTTGCCTGGTGAAGAGAGTGACACTGACATCTCCAGGGAGACGAGTAGTGATGGCAGTAGCGACAGTGGGGCAGGTCTTAATGTCCAGTTTAATAACCTATCCTTGAGAAATAAACCTATTAAAGGTTCATCAAGTGACGAAGGAGAGATATGCAGCCCTCCTGGCAAGCTAGTTTTTGAGTACTTGGAACGTACTCCGCCTTTCAACCGCGAACCTTTGGCTGACAAGGCAAGTTCTTATCCCGTCTTTTATTTAACAATCTGATATTTCTATTTTTCTTCATTCTAATAGTAATGTAATGCCACACATTTCATGCTTTGAACAGATCTCTGTCCTTGCTTCTAGATTCCCAGAACTGAGGACATACAGAAGCTGTGATTTATCTCCCTCGAGTTGGATATCTGTGGCATGGTAGGTTTACTTGCATTATCTGATTGGATAATCACTATCTCTGCTTTAGTGTGAATAGAACATTTAATCTGAAGAGTTGTTTGTTCTTATAAATTTGGTATGAAGGTATCCCATATATAGGATCCCTACAGGTCCAACGCTACAGAACCTAGATGCCTGCTTCTTAACGTTTCACTCTTTGTCAACATCTGCACAGAGTATGTGTATCTCTCTCCCAAGTCTTGAGCTTCTGATATTTGCAAAACTAATGGATCGGTTATTGTGTGGCAGGTTTGCGTGGTGACACACATGCTTGGGAGGATCACAGCGGCAGCATGGCATCAAAATTATCGGTGCCCATATTTGGGGTGGCATTCCACAAGTTCAAAGTGTCGGAATGGAACTCGAGTGGAGGACATCAATGTGCCAAGGCCAACTCACTGTTGCGAGCGGCGGACAATTGGCTCAAGCTCCTACAAGTTATTCATCCTGATTACAGATTTTTCATGTCCCATAATTCCTACTCGAGATAAAGAGTAATTCCTTGGTAAGAAACTGAACTCCTCATCCTTACACGCATTGATTGATGTCCTTCTCCTATAGTCAGTGTGTGTTTGAATGGTGTGGTCTGGTCAAGTTGTGAGTGCAGGAAGGTGTTTTTTTGGAGAAAGGATTTTTAACTAGCCATCCACATGTTGATTAGGTCCTTTTTTTACGAGACCAAAGATGACTTTTTTTTCGTTTTTCACAAGTGTTATGTAGCTGATGCTGATGATGATGAAAATTTAGCAATGTATTATATGTCAGAGTATGTATACCATACTTTCTGAACCATCAATATGCCTCTTCTTTAAGTTGTGTGTTGTTAAGGATTGACTTTTGTTCGAAACAAAATGTAAATGTCAACTTAACTATGATCTTCAATCTAATAATATACACTTGTCTTTCCGTGGATAGGGTTGGATGTAAACAACTTTACTTGTCTCTTCTATGTGCTGCTAACCATAAAGAAATAAACTTCTCTACATTGAATGTACATATATTATTTTAACAATATTTTACTTTTTAATTACAATTTTTGTAGGAGAGAGTGTAACGTGTGAATAAAATAATAATAAAGTAATAAGAGAGGAATGCAGGGAGCTGTGTCTAACCGTTTAGGTTTTGCATAGTCAATTGTAAATTGAGCATATGCAAGTTATATGTGTGAGAATTAAAAGTACAGTTTAACTCGTTTCTTTTTAATTTTATCATATTACATTACATATGAAAATTACACACATGTCATCGGACTAAATTCCGACAACCTTCGGTGATGAATCTTCCACCTTGAACGGTCTCCATAGCTTGAGACCTTATTATCCCTCCCAAATCGTTTCACGAAACAGTCAGTTTCAGGAAACTAAAAAAATAATCGCAGAATATCTCCATCATCACAAATCTCCCGTTTACATATTGATTTTGTAAGATTTGTGTTCGTTCAAAATGGTTTCTCTTGGCTTATTTGTTAATAGCATTGCACCCCGATTCCACCAGCCACAAATTAGCACAAATTTGAAAAATCAATTTCTTTGATAATAATAATAAGAAAAATTGTGGTGAACTGTTTTATTTTCGTTTTAGTATACCCAACTTAGTTTTTAGTTTGTGCAATACCTCAACTGTCAACATTTTTCTTGAAAGTAAAAGCGAATTTTATTAATTAAATAGAAATTAACCCGGCATCAAGCCGGACAGCTGAAGTTACAGTTGGTGGGACAGACCCCTCACCATAATCAAAGTTACTGTTAGTTAAAGCAAACATGCCCAATTCGTGAGCTATTTGATTATAAATAAAACAAAGAACACATGTTCCGATAGTGGGTAGTACGCAACACCGTTCGCTAATGATTCCTCCAAAGTTGTGCAGCTCGACCTGTTTAGCATCACGTAGAACTACGGCCTCCAACTCATACGGATGGAGAAATCCCGTGATCTTGCTGCAAAGTGATTTGCACAGGCATCTATGATAACTCCGGAGACCAACCGACTCAAACCAGTTAGCTTCATGTAGAGCCACGGCCTCCAACTCATACGGATGGAGAAACCCCGTGATCTTGCTGCATACCGCTTTAAACCAGCTTCCTCGATCAACCCTGCGATCAATATGGGCATCGCGAAATTCAAATTCTCCCAGCACATTAGGTTTAACCCAATCAACTCATCGACACTAGGGACCCCTCTTTTCCTTACAGTACCGATCACAATAGGACACACAAGTGACGTATTGAATCTTAAGCAAGCCGAGTACCCCTAGTTCAGTGTGCTTGCATGAGTCTGCCCACCGACGCCAGATAATTCCACCTCCCTCCCAATACCGATCTACCAACCAATCAAAACCGTTGGTTCCCACGTATTGAAGCTTAAGCAAGCCGAGACCCCCTAATTCGGTATGCTTGCATGAGTCTGCCCACCGACGCCAGATAACCCCAGTTCCCTCCCAGTACCGGTCTACCGGCGCGACCCAAGCTCGCCCCACCTGCAATTCCGTCCTTAACCCCACTGCACTCGACTCCGTTCCTGCCATCCCACTAGATCTGTTTTCTTCACGGCCAGCTGTCGTCGCATCTACCACCGCAAGACCCGGAACTGTAGCCGTACTAGAAGCCCTCACAGACGGGGTCGTGCCGCCGTGAGACCTCGTCGATTTTCGATGAACAACCCAAATCGCCACAGGCGAAAGGTACAAACCGCAAAAATTGCCGACTTTTATAACAATCCATCCAATTTTGTTAAATTGTTTTTTTTAACACATTCCAAAATTTCAAAATTGTTCAACCACCCTAACCCTTAACTTTAACTCTTAATATATTCTTTAATAATTGATCATTTAAAAACTTATTATAATAATAATTATCATTAACAAATATTGTAATATATTTATTAAATTTTTCTTTAGTCATTAATAATACTTAATATCAATAATTATAAAATATATTAATATCAGCAATAATAATTTTTTTTAAACTTCTTAATTAATAAATATTATTTATTATACATAAATATAATAATAATTTAATTTCTCGTTAACTATTAATAATAATTACTATAATAAATATTATTATAGAATAATAGTTTTTATTAATAAATATAAACAATAGATATTATTTATTACTAATAATAAATATTATTAATCAAAATTACAAGTTACAAAAAAGTATAAGAAATTATATTTGAAAAGAAATGTGTTCACCAATCTCCTTCTGCACTTTTTCTATTGAAAACTTAATTATGCCCTTTAATTTAATTTCATATTTGGGATATAATTGTCATATTTTAATGAATTAAACGGGTAATTTTTTTTTCGTTTTCTTAAAAGTATTAATGGAATATTTCTAAATTTTCAAGAGTTTATTAAAGTGAAAAAAAGTTGACAGTTAAGGTATTGTATAGACTAAAACCTAAGCCAAATATTACTAAAATCAAAGTCGCATGTACTTAAGTATACTAATCTCCATTTCCTATAATAATAGAAAAACCTTCCAAGTTATGGGTTAATTTCGAAATTGCAAAATCTATCTTTTTGTACAAGAGAAAGAGGTAGAAGAGAACTTGATATCAATTCGAGCGTATATAGATGAGATTGGAGGATGCTCACCTAGCAAAGGGAGATAAAGAGTATAGGAGAGAGAGAAAAAAAAACATTTTATTGGGTAATGTCAAGGGGTGGACACCTTTTACTCAAAACCAGTCCCGAACCGAGGCTTGAATTGAACATTGAGAATTGTGGGTGTTGGGTCGGATTTGAGTATGAAAATCAAGAACCAAATCAATACGGTTCGGGTCCGATTCTGAGAGCGCAGAACTGCCAAATAAACGGTTCAGAATCGAACCGTTTCTAGAGTTGGTTTTATTTAGTTTTTGGAATTTATATTTTGATTAGATTGTATTAATATTTCAATTTTTTGCACGTCTTAACTTTTAGTTTTATGTGGTTTTCCTTAGTTTTTTTTTGTATTTACATTTAAGTATTAGCCTACTAACGTGTATAATATTTGAATATCACAATTAATCAGGTCTAGCTAGACATAATCGGAAAACCAGACTGAAAAACTGAACTCAAAACGGACCATTTCCACATATTGTTTCAGGTTTTGGTCTCTAAAGTGAAGAATCAGTTACTTCAATTCCGTTCTAATATGTTTGAGCTGGTTTCAAACCCGTTCCCAAACCTAAGCAACGTCAGACAAATATTTAAAAATAAATAAAGGACATTTTAGCTAGAAATTTATGAGTGAAAACATTTGAAATAGTTGAGATGATAAAATAGGAAATGAATGAAGAAGTGGGGTATACATAACAACTTGAATGCAATGCAATGCAAGGCTGGCGATGGAGAAATAAAACTGTGGATGAGATCCAAATAAATGTTTTTGGTCATTTCCCAACACAATTAGTACAATGTACATGTCTTCTATCTTGACAGGTAATTCCAAGCATCACTTCAATAATTCTGATTGCAATTTTTGGATTTTAATAAGAAATTAAAACAAGTTGGATGTTGGGGAAGCATCATTTCCATATTCACACGTGCTCATTTTCTCCATTTAATCATAATAGGTGACAAAACAACCATTCTATTTCTAACCACGCTTGCACATAAATATGTTTAGTGATTTCTTAAATTCTTGAAAATTTGCCTTCACATGATGATCACCTGTCATGTAAGTTGCTCACTTGCTTACCAACGGTATAAAATTTTAAGATTAAATGAGTTATCAAAATAAGAAAATATCATAAGTATTTATGTGAAAAATGTGTTTGAATAAGTGTATCTAACTATAATATCTCATTTGTTTATTATGAAAAATATATATCATCTCACTTTAAATTTGAAATGACAACAAATTCCAATTCCAACCTCACAATTTAATTGAAAATGTGATGTTTCAAGTCACATTGGAGAGTAGAGAGTTTTATAAATAAATAAGGATTTATGTAAATTTATAAAAAAAGGAAAAACTATCAATTATTGAACATAATTGATCTTGATATAGTAACTTAATAGATCAAATCGAGTACATGAAAAAGACAATCTCAAACTTGAATGTATCAAAATTAGAACACGTATCTTTTAGGTATACAAATGTGTCATTATTAAATTATAAAATATTAGAAAAGACAAGACAATTGTGGCGTCGATGCGTATTTGGGTTTGCCTAAGTTATCCATAAAAAACCCACACAAGCTAAGGATAAGAGAAAATCAATATAAACCCAAAATAAACAAATCAAAATCTTCCTATATGTAACTTTAATAAAGTGCAAAATTATGTGAAATCGTACTTGGCGTAGTGGTCCAAGGAAGCTCTACCTGGTCAGTGGTCAAGGGTGGGTTGACCTTTGGGTTTTATAAGGGTAGCTAGGAAACTTCAAAAAAAATAATAAAGTGCAAAATTATAGTTACCAGTCGTTTAAGTAAAATCCCAACATCCCCTGCAAAGCTCTTGAAATTGAGTTTAAAAAGAGATAGCAAGTTCCCGGATGACGGAATATTACGATACTTAAGCGTTAATGTCTTTTGGGTTGAATTAATATGTAGTGAGATGAGACAATAGAATACTTTTAAACATGTGAATTTCTTCTTGAACTTATTTTAGTTTCAGTTGAGATTCTAACTAAACACATCTTATCTTCAAATCTTTCAAGGTTCACGATACATGATATACGCTTGTAAGGTCATGCGTACACCTCGATCTCGATAGTGCTCTAGAAATACTTGACCAAATCTTTCATAGATGGCCACTAAGCCATCATACACGCATAAATAGCTCACCAGGTATGTCTCAATAACATCGACATTAGAGCTATTAAGGCTATAAAACTCAACTTGTCAGTTATAAGCAAAATCCATCAAGTATGTCTGTATACCATCACCAAAAAATGGTTATCATTTGTTAGGCAAAAACTTATTATGAATTGTCAGCCTCAAGATCCATCAACTGCATTGCTATAGCACCACCAAAAAATTGATTATGAAATCTCTAACATCATTGCTTCCCCTATGGATGGATGACGAAGGAAAAGTTGACGATAAAAATGTGTCGTGTATTTTCACTTTTCCGACAGTGTACCGATCTCAAGTAATAAATGGAAAATATAAATTAAAACAAGAATTATTGTACCTAAGGGAAAACAAAGACGATGAGCACTCAAGTTTATTTCTTGTAATTAATCTTAATAAATCGATTTGTGAATGTGATATCTGATAACTAAAAAATTAAAACAAATAATTCAATTTGATAACGAAGATTCATTGCAATGAAGTCATACAACGGTTTCGAGATATACCAAAAATAAGTCATGCATATCAAAGAGGTTTCTAGTTCATATGAGGTCTCTAGCTCTCAAATATTTGTCTCTCTCGATGAGGACCAGTTTCTCTGAGAGGAGATTGAATTTGAAAAATTGAAGGCTTCAATTATTAGTGTTCATGAGATGGAATGGAAAGAAGAGAATGGAGGATGTGTGTGAGAATAGAGGGAGATGGGAGGAAGAGGAGAGAGGGAGAGTAGAGAGAAAAGAAAGTGACGTATGTTTAGAAATTAAATTTATACATAAAAACATTATAATTCTTTTGAATAAATTTAAAAAATTAATTTATTTTTGTATTTTAGTTATTTCACAAACTAAAAATAATAATAACTAACATAATTTACCGGAATGAATAACGGTGACAAATTCGCTAAAATTAGATATCCATCAAATAAAAAAATATTTAAATATAATTACGTGCAAAACAATTTATTCTAAAAAAATAGTTTTCCCTTAAAATTACATTAAAATAAGTTACTTATAGTAGGGAGGCACGGGTACGAAATACACACAAAGTAGACTCGCCTTTTTCTATAAATTATTTATTTTCTTTCTTTCTAAAATACAAGAAATCGACACGTGGCTGGAATGATCACCTGAAACCCACCAAACGTTAAAAACAATAAAATAATAATGGTCACTTACAAGTATATATTCCATTTATCTTAAAAGCATTTCTCCTCAATCAAAAGCCAATACCCAAAAAGCAAATGAACAGACGACAGTAACTAATATTTACAAATTAGAGAGCATAACTTAACTTTTTCTTAGTTTAATATACATGTTTAAATCCTAATTTTGTAACATATCATATTATTTGAGTTTATGCTAATTAGTTAAGTTGATTACGTTGAAGTTTCCATCTTTTAATCTGAATTTAATTATCATTTTGCATGCATCTTAATTTATCTCATAAAAAATCAGATAACTTTTCATAAATAAAATGTCAATTTTTATAAATATGACCAGTATTTTTATGTATTTTTTTTTTACTTTTGGACTTGAGTTTATATATCAACATTATAAAATAACTAACGAAATAATTGAATTGATGCGAACATTGGTTATCAACCTACAATTTTAAACGATAGAGAATGATCAACTTCTTTATTTATACTATTTATTAATATCAGATGATCAACTCAGTTAAAAAGTAAATAGTTGAAAGAACAATTCGTTATAGATTTTATACTCTAACACGTGTCTTCATGGACTTTTACATGTTATGTGAAGAACTCGAGTTCGTAGGTACTAATATTGATATCATATTAGAAACATAACTCAACTAAAAGTTCAATGTGACAGTTGCATGACCAATATATTATAGTTTTATATTGTAACAATTAATATGTGTTTAGGATAATACAAGGTTGTAATAAATTTTATTTAGTATTTTAATAGGTTATGGTAATTAAATTTGAAGCTTAACCATGTTGAATCTTTCTTTTGTTGCAAAGGTAAAAAGGTTGTTGGGTAATGTGTTTTCTCCATAAAAAAAACACAAAACACACTTCTTTTGAGAGTGCTTTGTGACAGAGAGAGTTGGAAAGTATTGATATTCATTTTGATGGTTGGTTAATGATAATGAATGGGTTACATATTAAAAGGTTTTGAGAAAGAGAATATACTGTGCAGAGTATACCTCTCCTTTGTCGATGCTTTGACTTTTCTTCAAGAATTAGTTGTAGAGGCGTGCTGACTTTTCTTCTCTATTCTTGTATACCAAGGGAGGATAAAGTACCTATTTTATATGGTGCTGACTAGGTATCTCTTATTCCATTGGGACGAAAATCAGATTCTTTCAAAATAGATAAATGAGCTAAAAATAAATTTGTCTTGAAACTATCACGTTGTCATCTCCCATGTTCTTATGTGTTAGTATGAGCGCTTAAAATGACGACTAATTGTTTTCCATAAATATTTGAATCAATTTATAAACTATCTCTTACATTATGTTGTTTACATTTCAAACTATTTGTTCAAAATACACTGTATTTTTATTCAAGTAATCTAATTGCCCAAGGCACAGCCAAGCAGTTTGAGACAAACATTATTTTAAAGAGACATGTATGTATAAGTTTGTGGATAAACATATTTTTAGAAAGAAACATAAAAGTAATTAAATTTTATAACTGTGAATAAAGAGATACATATGAATAAAACTTATGGATAAGATGTTGTCCTAGCTCCTCGTTAATTGTTTTCACGTGCTTTTTTAACCACGTGAACATGAGTGTTAAAATATCACACCTAAAAAATGTGAATCCATTCATTAATTTAAATAAGTATCTAACCTACGAGACACTTTTGAAATTACAAAAAAATTTATGTCTGTTCATTAATTACATGAGTCCAAATTTTTAGAGCGCTAAAATTTAAATTAAAACTTAATGACAAATCTTAATCAATTTGATGAATATTCAATTTAAGCAAATTTTAATATTAAAAATATAATTGCGTAGGGGCGCACTCGGTTACAAACCTATATAGAACATCCAGATCATGTAGATACATCATATTCTGATACGTGTGTTATCTCAGAGTGCGACACATGGTAGGGTCCAACATGTTATAAAATATTATGTTTTACATGACTTCAATTTTGCTCATGGCCAACATGTTATACAACATTGTATTACATGTTCTACATGATTATACAACATTGCAGTGCATGTTATATAGTTTGAACGTTTTGACATGTTTTATTGGTTTGTAGTTGATATCTCTTTTCTAAATACGTACTACTTTTTTGTAATCAATTTCTAGTAAAATTATTATTTTCAAACAAATGGGTACAAAGTACGCAAAAAAATATGAAAGATATCACTTATTTATAAGTTTTATTGAAAAAAATATTGGTAATGTAATAAAGTAATTAATTATAATTATAGGCAAAAGAAAATACAAAAAAGAAGTTGGAGTGAGTAGTGTAGTGGTGCAGAGCAAATGTGAGCCAAGGAGATGTTATCTATCTACGCGGAGACAGAAGACACGTGTCAGGTCAGGGAGGTAGGATAGACGACTTGGCATTTGTACTGTCAGAATGAAAATAAAGACAAACTGAGGGATAAATATGTAAATAACTACCAATGGGGCAATGGATAATCAAATCTCCGTTTTCAGTTTCACGGGGACTCCGTTATTTTAACGTAACGTCCCTCTTTTTCTTACTTATTTATTATTATTCTTATATGTTAAAATTTTATGATTATATTCGGTTTGCAAAAAAACTATTATGATCCTCTTGACAATATTAAATTTTTTTTACTTTATGTACTATTTCAGTTAAAATTTTATAATAATGTGTTACCATCAATTCTTTTAGAAATTGATATCAATAATGTTAAATTTTGTATACCAAATGACAAAAATTTGGTATAGATTTGATCAAATCATTTTCTTCGTTTTTAAACCCGCATAGCCATATTATTTTTGCAATATTGAATTTTTTTGTTTGAAGGTAAAACTATTTTATTTAATGAATAAGAACTAACCCGACATCAAGTCGAACAACTGAAACTACAGTTGGCGGGATAGACCCCTCACCATAATTTCAACTACTGTTAATTAACACAAACTTGACCAAGTCGCGAGCCACTTTATTACAAAATCTACGAGCATAAAATAAAGAGACATTAAACTCAGGAGTTGAAAGAAAACGCCTACAGTCATAGATGATGCCCCAAACATGTTTTTAGTGTGTTTTCCATGATGGGCTTGGTTCACCACCTTAAAACAATCAGTTTCAATCTCCACCACCATCCACTTCTTACTCTTTGCCTAAGATAGAGCTTCCCTGACTCCTACGGCCTCCACCTATTCGGAATGAAGATAACCCGTAAAGCATCTTTACAACACTCCCACAATTCGAATTTCTGAATCCCTACACTCCAGTTTCCCCCCTCTATACCTATTCCCCCATCCACATTTATCTTTAAACTTCCTGAGTTTTTAGGGAGCCAGACTTTTGATGATGATGACACAAGTGCATCTGCTCCTAAGTCTCCTTCCAAAGGTTTTGTCGTTGCTCAGGCTCTTCTGAGCCCTTTTGCGATCACTGCCACTCTCGCTGGATGGAATGCCTCCATTTTTCAAACTGCTTGATTCCTTTCCCTCCATATCGCCCAAAGCATAATAGCCCACAAACTTGCTTCACCCTCCCCTTTTACCCAGGATCTCCAGTTAGTAAGAACCGGGTTTGGCTCCATTTTTCCTTGGATTCTTCGCAGTAGCCTATCCCCCCAAACAGGTGCCACTACTCTACACTTGAGAAATACGTGGTCTGCGGTCTCTTCTGGATCTCCACAAAGGGGCACTGAGTAATTATGGGAAGCCCCTTCCTTGCCAGACAAGTCCTAGTCGGAAGCCAGTTTGTTATAACCCTCCAAATAAAGATTTTTACTTTAGGTGGGACTTGCAGCTTCCATAGCTCACTCCAACTGCTTGCTTGTGCTGACGAGGCCAATATATTCCCCATCTGACAGAGAGCTCGTTATGCACTTTTGACTGAATATTCCCCTGACTTGTCTGCATTCCAGCACCAATAGTCTCTAGTTTCGTACCAACTAGGGATAATGGAGAATGTTCTATTAAATGTTTCAAGATCAAAATGTACTTTCAACTTTCATACATCCCATGCTCTACACTCCGGGGTGAATAACTCAGAGATCCGCATGTCCACGGGGATGGTGGAATCCACGGTGATTGTTGGGTTCTCCCCTTCTAATTATGGTGTCCATTCTACTGGACAATTCCCTGGCCCAATAATCCATCGTGCCTTCTCCCGAACTATCGACATGGCCTCATAGATACTTCTTCATATGAAACTCGGGGAGGTTAACAAATGAGCTTCAAGAAACGAAGTATATGGAAAATATTTGCCTTTTAGTAGTCTGCTCGGCAACGAATTGAGTTTTGTCATGATCATCCAAGTCTGTTTCCCACAGAGCGCTAGATTGAATTCTTTTAGATTTAGGAAACACATTTCTCCCAATTCCTTATGCTTACACAAATCAGCCCACTTCCGCCACATGATTCTCCCTTCCCCCGTTTTCCTTCCACCAGAACTTGTTAAATATATTTCCAATGTCATCAAGAAGCCTTTGTGGGAACATGAAAACCTGCATTGAATACGTTGGTGAGGCATGCAGTATAGATTTGATCATCACCTCTCTCCCTGTCGAGGACAAAAATTTATTGTTCTATGATGTCATTCTCTTTGCAACACGATCTTTTATATAAGTCAAGGCCTGCATCTTATTCCTCCCAACCATATTAGGGGAGTCATAGATATGTGGAAGACTCGCGTTCCTCCCTGAATTCTAGTACAAAAATAACATCTTCTCTTAGATTTAGCTGAGTATTTGGAGAGAAAAAGGCTGAGAAGTTTTCTCGATTGATCAGTTGGCCTTGGGACCTCTTGTAAATGAGGAGACACCTGACTAACTGCTCCGCCTTCCTCCTCGTTGCCCTGCTGAATATGTAGTTCTCGTCTGCAAACATAAGGTAAGACATCGCTGACGCTTCTCTTGCTATCTTGACTCCCAGAGGTTCCCCACATACAAGAAAGAGATAGAGGGAGAGTGGGTTTCCTTGTCGCAAGACACTTGTTAGATTCAGGACTCTAACTGTGTGTTCTGTTGTTGTGACCAAGTATGTGACTGTTGAAATACATGTCCGGATTAGCTCAATCCATCTCTGATTGTAACCTAGCGCTCGCAATATTTGAAACAGAAAACTCCATTACACCCTATCGTAGGCCTTACTTATAGCAAACTTCAGAGCCATCAGTCATCTACTCCCTTGTGTTTTCTTCCTTACGTGGTGAAGCACTTCAGCCGCTACAATTATGTTATCTGTTATAAGCATGCCTGGGACAAAAGCACTCTAAGTTATTGAGATGATCACATTCAAAGATTCCTTGAACCTGTTGACCATAACCTTGGACATAATCTTGTACAACATATTACACAACGCAATTGGCTTGTAATCCCCTAGGGAATCTGGGTTTTGCTTATTTGGAATAAGCACAATGTTCGTTTCGTTTACCCCATCGAAAGATTTCTTGAGTAGATGAAATTCTGCACAACGTCGACCATATCTGATTTTATCATCGACCAGTTTACCTTATAGAAGGCCGGATTAAGCCCGTCTGATCCCGGAGACTTACACGAGTTCATCCCGAATAATGCCACTCTCACCTCCTCCTCCTTTACTTGTTTTGATAAGGATACGTTTTGCTCGTCTGAGATGGTCGATTGAACGAGTTCCATCACTTCCCCGCATTCCACCCCTCCCCTGGCGAAAAGGCTTCCATAGAACTCAAAAATCTCTTCCTCAATGACCGTACTACATCCCACTCTTTCTCCCCTGATACTATTAATGAAGCAATGTGGTTCCTCCTTGTCCTTTCCGTTGCGCATTTATGGAAATATGTTGTATTCTGGTCCCCTTTTTCCAGCCATATCTATTTTGACCTCCGTCTCCAGTGGATTTCTTTTGCAAGCAAGAGATCATGTAGTCTTGTCGTTTCTCTTCCATATTCCTCTATGCATTGATCATTTCTTCTATTTCTTAAGTGTTTAACTAATTTATGTAAGGACCTTAGCACTGAACGCGCCTTCTTGTTCACATCCTGACCCCAACGATGTAGTCCATATCTGACTTGAGCTAGGAAATCCATTAATGGTCGTTCCACTCCCGCCTCTCAGGCTGATGAGGTCACTACTGCACAATCCAGGTTTAACAACCATTCATTGTTGAACCGAAACTGGTACCCAGCCCGTTGATGAATTTGATAACTTACAGTCAATAGGATTGAGCTATGGTCCGATGTCGAGAATCCGAGGTTGGTCAGCCTGGTGTTTTCGAAAACATTGATCTATATACTATTTGTCAAGACTTTATCTAACCTTGCTTCCTTCTACTGGCTGGTTCCCCTGCTCTTCTCCCATGTAAACATGTGACCTGCCAAGTCCACATCCCTTAGCCCACAATCTCCTAGCATGAAATTGTAACCCTCTAGCAGCCCCTGAGGATACGGTTGACAACCTCTAACTTCTTCCTGACTTCCCACGTTATTAAGATCTCCAATGATTTACTAAGGTGAAGACATTCTTTCTGCTAAGGTTCAAATTAGCTCCTATGTCAGATGCATGTAATGTATATTAGGATCCTCGTACACACCTGCTATGTTTACCTTTCCCTTGTCCCCTAGGGTCGCCAATATATGAATATATTTTCTTGAGAATGAGAGAACTGAAACTCCCTTACCATTCTTCGAGAATAATGTCAACCCTTTGCTTCTCTCTTCTGGTTCAACTCCCCAAACTCTCTCGAACCTCAACCTTCTACACAAAGCTTTCAGCTGTACATGTGTACAGAACATTTCACATTGGAAAAATAAAATTGGGTCTCTTTGTTGTTGCATCTCATGCAAGAACTATATCACCCGTAGGTTCTTAAGCCCCCGACAGTTCCAAGATAGGATACTCATTGACCCTTGTGGGATCTCTCAGCTGGTCCCGTCGAAAATTTTTTGTGATTGAGATCAAAACCTCTCTCTCTCTCTCTTCCTCCCTGTTCTATTCTCCTCCGCTTTGATCCACTGCTTATATATGGCGTTTCTTCCTCCTCATATACCCCTTGGACTTCTCTTGGACATGCTCGGCTCGTGGCCGTGTTGCTTTCACCGGAATTTGACCTTGACCACTCTGAGTTTGCTCCTCTCCCCAGGCTTCCCCAACACCCTCTATCACCCTTTAAGGGTCCTTTGTGAGGTATTTATATTTCAATGTGTACTTGTTCTGTTTCGTCATAGCTCTCATCCACGTTCCATATGGTTTTGGCTCTTCTCCCATCTGTCCCACCCTCTCATCCTGATATTACTTGTCCGCATGCCCTATAATTCCGCAATTGAAACAAAACGAGGGAAGTCTTTCATATTTGAAATTAACCATGTCCAATGTTCCATTGGAGTCCTCCACACGCATCCTCCTAATTAGAGGTTTGTTGATTTTCATCTCTACCCGTACTCGGATGTACGAACACCAATGCACTGTAAAATTGCTTTGGTCCAGTCTCACCACCTTCCCCAAAATAGTGCCAATTTTTGTCGCAACTTTCTTAGTCTTCAAGTAAGCCGACATTCCATGCAAATGCACCAAAATTTGGATGTAGTGAAAAACCATCTCCTCTAGGGGAGATCTCATAGGTAGGCATTCCAACAATAGTTGTATTTTATTGAACGTCTAGAGCCCCCGTTCTAACACGCTTGACATATCACGTTCGTTGTAGAATTGAAATAAGAATAGGTTATGGGTCACCTCATTCATTGACACCCTATGCTTTGGTTGCCACAAACTTGCTATTAGATTCTTAAAAGTCTTCAAATCGTAATTTTTATCGACTATTAGCTTCCCTACTAGACATATTTTCTCGTCCACTAGATTGTCTTCCTCAGACTCTTCAACCATCAGTCCAACCTCTTCTTCTTCTTCTTCTTCTTCTTCTTCTTCTTCTTCAAGAGAGAGAGAGATATGTTCTTGCACCGCTTTTGAATATCTTATATTCCATCCGGCAACGTCCCTCCCGAATCTTGATTCTTAGTCTCGACCCCATTCTTCCCCGAGTATGAGTTTCTTGTTTGGTTATTAAACCTGCCCTGTTGCTCACCCGAGTTCATGCCCAAGAAATCATCTCGTAGGATGTCTCTTTTCCTCCCTGAGGTATGCCTTTGGTCTCTCTCTACATTCCGAGCATCACCGTCGCCTTCCGGAGTCTCCCAATCCTTTCCATTCTCGACCCGATTCTTTCCCGTGACAGCACATGGGGTTTCCCTTGTCCTACCTTCTGTCCGCCCACCCTCCTCAGCCCCTACTCTCCCCTGCCCACCCTCCAAGCTCCCCTGCTACCGACCTTCAGCCCCTCCACCGTCGTCCCCCTTTCCCTCATGGCCACCACCTGAAACCCAGCTCCTCCGCCTCCTCTGCACGCTCTACCCAACCCAAAACACAAATCTATTTTCACCCTCCCCCTTGACCCACCTGCGAACTCAGCCCCACGCCGCGAGCCTCCATCGGCTTCCCACGTCCCAACCCTGCCTTCATCGACAAAACCAACCCCCGACCCTGCCATGTTTTGCCAAGATCTGCTACGCCCTCCACCTGATGCCTCACATCCATCGCCGCACGACCCGGACTCCTAAACGCTCACAGACGCTGCCGCCGTGAGGGACTTTATCGCCGTGAGAAATCGCCAAGTTTGGCGAAACCTTATCGCTCTGTGAAAGAGAAAAGGTACTGGAGATACGCTCCAATTAGTAACAATGTTAATAACTTTATTTCATATTTCATAATTTCATAATATAATATAGGTGTTAATTAATACATTTTTGAGATAATGGTACATATATATCTGACTCATCATTATTTGCATTCAATTATACTTAACTACTATTTATAATATTTAAATTAACTAATTTATATAAATTTGTTAATTTATTGAAGCTACACATATTTACTATTGTTACACATATTTGGTATTGTTACGCTTGATGGACACACGTGTAGATTTCTATATACTTTATTGTATCGTGCTTGGTAAATAAGTAAAGAATGTGTTTGATTTGATCATTTAATTATAGCATCCGAGGTTCCTCTTATGTTTTAATTTTTTGTAATCTTGTTGGTAGTACTTAATTTGATTTATGTTTTGATCCTAAGATAGCACTTTTTCCAATTTGAGCTATTACCATTTCAAGCTGTTTTATGCAAGACTACAAGTGAAAGAGTTGTAATTAATTGTACGTATTGATGCATGCTGTTTGGTTTTTAAGTCATTCTACTTAATTTGTTACAATTTTTATATGTTATACAGTAATATTTGGTTGATTACATTGATGATGTGAAATAACATTTTGCATTTTCCGGTAGTTTCAGTTGATCCATAACTTGTGCTAACCATTAGGTAATAATATCAATATTTAGAATGAGAGGCATACATACTTGAGAATTACAGTGTGGAACATAGCCGATCATACCAAATATTTGTTTCTTGTGTTCTTACCTAGGAAAGCTTTATTTAACCGCACCTACAACATGCACTTTTACAAATGACTACACTTAGATAATTTTTTTAGATATTTTTTTGATACATAGGATACTTAAGAATTACAAATTTTGCACCGCTACTCATTTCATTGACTTATGCTAAAATTTTTTTTGTATTTTGTGAAAATATTTAAATTCCCTTTACATATAAATGAGTTATTTTAAATGGATTGAAAAGACTTGTACCCTTTTGTCACACGCGAGAGATATTTCGCAAAAATTTGCCCGCATGTGACCCACACTCTATTCTGAATTTGTGGATCCCTCTCCCCATCTTGGTTTGAGGACGTATGCACGATGAAATGCTCCTGCAACGCTTGACAGTCGAGGTTTAGTCAACAATCTCTGATTGCCTCCCCGATCATTAGATCTTATCCGGCGTCCGAGCCATCAACCTCGGCCGACCGACGAACCCCCGTCCGCCTAAGATAAAGATGTTGCCTAGAAACCCCAAAGAAGTCCCCGATCGATTAACGCCGACTCACTTCCGCTTCAACAACGAAACACCCAACATCTGAAATTTGAAGAGCCCACGATGAAGGATCGGCCCGAAAACGCTGGCCCGCAAAGGAGTCAAGACCGCCTCGCAAAGACGTTGCCGCCACAAAACTAGACCAACCAGACCAGTGCACCCCAGGACCGGTTCATGATCCATTCTGCGCAAACCACACCGGTTCGATGTACATGGACCAACCATATAGCCTCTATTGTCCCAGTTATGCTTGCCCCGCTAGCCTCCCCTCAGTGAGGCCCCTTCGCCGATCCGCCTAACTGCTTTATGGCCAAGCAATGCAACCTCATCAGAAATATCTTCCATATATTTACAAGATTTTCCTTAATCAATAAGGATTCACTCAAGGATGGAATCTAGACTAGATTTTTCCGAATTAGCCTATAAGTAATCTCCTAAAATATTGAGAATATATTTGCCAAATATTATAGATTATACTTTCTTTTCATACTAGATCTCTTGTATAGGATTAGTAAAATAGGGTTTCTCTACATCATCGTAAGACATCGAAAGTAAGTCAAGAGAGTTGTTCGATCACCCCGTCGATATGATTCGACTTTGTCGGAAGGACATTCCCAGCCAATAAAAAATCCCAAACCCCTGAACCTTAAACAAGTTGTGTCTACACACTTTTCAAGGACATATATAGACCCCGAAAGTCGTCTCTCTTAGAACACCGACCAGCCCGGACGTATTCTAATAAACCGGCCACGCCTCTCTTCTCTCTCGTCGATCTAGCCACGCACACGCCCCGATCGGTAAAGATCGATATGATTATAGCTCATCAATAACTAATAATCTCTCAGCTATCGGACGGAGTAACTGCGACCTGACTTTTCGTCCCACAATAAGGCTTGTCTAGGTGCCCCACAGACGTTGAAAGTCTCTCCCTAGATGTTGCACAATCTCATTTGCATTTTAAAATTGTTGGGGTGTCGACAAAAAAAAAATCAAACTTAGGGTACTGATTTCGAAATGAGGTAAAGTTGGGGTATTGACATGAAATTACCCCTTTTAAATAACTCATCTAACAGGTTAACAGAATGAATGGTAGTGAAAAATTTATAATTCTTGGGTATCTAATGTGCAAATAAAATTTTAGGTGCAGTCATGTGCAAAACAACCTATTCTAAGTGCAAGTAAATGAAGGTTTTTCTTTTTATAATTTTGCTAATTATCTCAGTTCTTTTTCTTGTAAATTATTTAATTTTGAAGGTATGTAATGTAATACGTATAAAGAAAAATGATTGGGTTGCTGGTGAGCTTGATCGTCAGAGTTTCAATGACGAATCTCTAGAGAAATCAAATGAGAGAAACATTTTTGTCTTCTCACAACAGAATTGAATATCTTATAGTAAAAATATAAGTTAGTTAATTTAAAAATTATAAATAGTAATTAAGTATAGTTAAATGCAGATCAGGTGTAATTATTCCTACAATTTTTTACATCATATTGACATCTTTCATTCTAACCCTAACATATATCATCATATTCTAATATGAATAATTATATAAAATAATTTCTAACATAGCATCAAAACACTAAATTATTTCTAGGGATAATTACACTTTACCCATGCTAAAATGACCGATTTTACATTTTACTACAGCTAAAAAAAAAGTTTACATTTTACAACAGCTAATTGCGTATTTTTTACACTTTACACTAACGGTGTTAGATTTTGGATGAAAATTTTTCATGTTGTATGAAAAGTCGAAATTGCCCTCAATTATTAATCAAAATTTCAAATTGATGCCATTATTCATCAAATTATAATATTTATTAATAATATATAATTTATATTAATAATATTTATTAATAAAAAAAATATTATTATTTATAATTATTTAATAAAAATAAAAGGAAATCATTTTTTCAGTTATAATTTTTTAATAATTAAAATTAAAAGTAAATTAATTATTATTTATTGAAATAATATCACTTAATAGTAATAATAATACTAATAATAATAATTAATAGTATATTAAAACTTTCAAATAACATAACTCTCTCGTACGAGTTTTGTTTCGGGCTCATATATTATATCAAATCAAAAAGAATTGGAAGTCAACGACTTTGAAGAAAGAAGTATTTGTCTATATATTATTAATAATTGATTTAATTTTACGTGATAAATAATTATTACCAAAAATATAAATAATTAATTATTAATAACTTTTATAACATTTTGCTCTAACACTGGTAATTGTTAGACGAATTTTTTTTAAAGATTAAAAAATTTGTCATCGTTGGATGGAATTTTAGACAAAAACTTATTTCTTCGAAATGAATTTATGATTTGATATATTATGAGCCCGAAACAAAGCTCATATGAGTGAGTTATGTCATTCGAAAGTTTCACCATATTATTAATAATTAATATTTTTTAATTATTAAATATCAAAATAATATTAAGTTTTAATAAATAAATCTTTCATTAAAATTGTTGATCTTTCGATTTTTTTCGATTTGATACACTATCAGCCTTAAATGGAGTTCGTATGAGAGAGTCGTGTAATTCGAATGTTTCAATATATTATTAATAAATAATATTATTTTAATTATTAATTAATATTATTTGAATTATTAATAATTAAAACGGGTATGACCGGATTTGAGTGGAGGTTGATCTTAATTAGGGAAGAAAACTCTAAGGGTATTTTGGTCTTTTTGTTATAAAATGAAAATTTTCATCCAAAATCTAACACTATTAGGGCAAAGTGTAAAAAAACGCAATTAGCGATAGTAAAATGTAAACTTCTTTTTTAAGTGTAGTAAAATGTAAAAGTGATCATTTTAGCAGGGACAAGATGTAATTATCTCTTATTTCTATACTATTTTCACTCTGACCGTAACCCATTGTCAAAACTACAAGTACAAGAAACACAAAATTGTTTTGTGTGATTATGAGTGTGTAATGTTTAATCCTCAAAGTACCATAATTAATAAAATAAAGCTCTGGGGTTTCTTCTTAACAAAAGAAACAAGGGGTTGTGTTGTGGAAGTCATTTTTATTTTTTAGACCTGGTTTGCATGTTACTCATGTTATAAACAAACACTAGCTAGGCTTTATGTTTTTTTATATTTATTTTCCATTTGAATTTGATTAGTATATATATATATATATATGGTGATGATATAATTAATAAATAAATATGTTAAAAGGAGAGTAGCACGTATCCTTCTTTTTGTGAAGCCGAGAAGGAAAGACAGAGACAGCCACTCTTTCTTTTTCACATTCCCACAACTCCAACTCCCAACTCAATCAAGTGCTTTCATTTATGTGATTGCACTGCCTTTCCCATCCCCCAACCTTTATCTTCCCTACCTCCCTCCATCATCATATCATAACATCTCATCCTTTCTTTTTATTTCCTTACATGACACATTCTTATATATGTATATATACACATATTTATAGTTGATCCGTTGTGGAGCCTAACACATTTAAAAGTTCAATACAATAAATAATTACTCGTTTACTAATAAAACTCAAAACCCAAATTTCAACCTCAAACTCTGATGCTATGTTCATAGAGTCCGAGTAACGTTTTTTTAACATAATGATTAACTTGATATTGAGTTATATACATCAACTTAAATTTCATAATTAAAACGAATAATAACTAGTAGTTTATGGTTGAGAACCCATATATATATATGATAATATTATGAGATAAAAGGAGAAGAAATTTGTTGGACAAGTAATTAAGTGACAAACATGAAAGCAATATAATTTGAAATTTGAAGTGAAAGTGGTTGTGTGTGGTGGCCGTTTGGTAAATGGTACAAACGTTAACAGTAGAAACGAGTTTAACGTTGGTGTTGTTGTGTGTGTGTCTCTGTTATCCATAAATATAAATTTATTTTCTTTTTTTATCATTAATCTGTAGCTCTCTACTGGGATGGGTTGGGTTTGGTTTGTTAAATCCTTTTGTGTGTTGTGTGAGCTGGATCCACTCTTCCAGTTCCAGTACTGCCCCACCTTTTCAATTTAATATTCAAATCATTATTATATATTTCTTCATTTTATTATTTTAAATAAATAAATAAAATTAACCTTCCAAACACAGACAACAAGCCAGCCAGGTATTCATTCAACTCACAAAAAATATATATAATTTTTATTTTTATTTTCTCTCAGCTCAGCTGCTCTTCTCTTCCTACACACCCAATTTTTCTTCTTCTGAATCTCTTCCCTTTTCTCCGTTTGCTCTGATTTTGTGTATCTCGAGTTGGGTTTGGCTCAATTTTTGATCTTGTATCGTTTAAGTTGAGTCATGTGAGATTGTTTGTTGTTTTGGGGTGTTGAAAGTTTGGTTTTTTATTTAAATTTTTGATTGAGGAGATGAATCTGGGAAACTGTAAAGGATCCATGTCGACAGCAAGCTCTAGTGGTGCTTGGAAATCTGCTGATTCTGTGGCTGACCAGTTTCCTGCTGGTCTTCGTGTCTTGGTTGTTGATGATGATCCTACTTGTTTACTCATCTTGGAGAAGATGCTCCGTAACTGCCTTTATGAAGGTCCTTTTTTTACTCTGCTTTTCCTTGATTTGTACTCTTGTTGACTGCTCTACTTCTGTTCCATTGAATTGATCTTTGTTAGGTGTGTTTAGATGCTAGTTTACAGTAGTAAAATGGGCCTATTCATGTTTGTGTTTTTCTTCTAATAGGTTTTACTTCAAATCTTGAATTATGATGAAATTGATGTCTCAATAGGTTGCATGATAAGCTAGTAGATTTGTGTTTGAGATCAATTTGATTCAATTATTTGTACATGTTTGGAGATCAATTGGGTTTCTGATTAACTCTGTCCCCTTGTGTTTTACTATGAGTTTCAAAGTGCTTTTCTTCAATTGGTTTTTTGATGGGTTGTTTTGATCTGTGTTTGATGTTTCAGTTACAAAATGCAACCGAGCTGAGACTGCATTATCTCTCCTGCGAGAGAACAAGAATGGGTTCGATATAGTTATAAGTGATGTTCACATGCCAGACATGGACGGATTCAAGCTCCTAGAGCACATAGGGTTGGAGATGGACCTCCCTGTTATCAGTGAGTGCCCGTTTCTCGATCGCCACAAAACTGAAATATGTGATTCTGATATACATGTGGCTGTTATTATTTTGCAGTGATGTCAGCGGATGACGGGAAAAATGTTGTGATGAAGGGTGTGACTCACGGTGCATGTGATTACTTGATTAAACCCGTTCGCATTGAGGCACTTAAGAATATATGGCAGCACGTAGTTCGAAAGAGGAAGAACGATTGGAAGGACGTGGAGCAATCAGGAAGCGTTGAGGAAGGAGATCGGCAACAGAAGCCAATAGAGGATGCAGATTACTCATCCTCGGCAAATGAAGGAAGTTGGAGAAACTCAAAGAGGCGGAAGGATGAGGAGGACGAAGCAGATGATAGAGATGACTCATCCACACTAAAGAAGCCGCGAGTAGTTTGGTCGGTTGAACTCCATCAGCAGTTTGTAGCTGCTGTTAATCAACTAGGCATTGACAGTATGATTTTAACCCTTATCTCGCGCTTTTATTTTTATAATAGGTATCTTATAATTAACTGATACTGTATTGTTGCTGCTTTAACATTTTGCATTTGGAAACAAATGTTCTCATTTGGTTTGGAAATGGAAGGAAGTGAGAATTCAGTTTAGTGCAATTCAAATTGAATTTTTCCTATTTAGAAACATCTTATTTAAATACTAAACCTCAAATTTAAGATTTTAGTCTGAGCTCAGTTTCAAAACTACCCAAAATTTTGTTCAGGTTTTCGTCAACTTGTCGGCTGAATCAATTAAGATTCAATACCTCCCTAAATACCAGAAAGCCATAATGTAAAGACACAACACAAGATTGAATAGCACCAGAAAGTTTCCCCTCCCAATACGGTTCCAGTCATCATACACAACTAGCGGCCATAGATTTTCAATTTAAGTTGGTGTTTTCTCGTATCTTATTAATCTTAGAGAAACTCATTCTACCGAGTGAGACGGAAATGAATGCTTAGTGTTAGTGGATAGTACTGTCATGAAACTTATATCCAGTATACAAAATTTCAGATTTATCACTTGTGCGGTTGTGAAAAGGTGAATTTTGATTCTTTTCACTGAATAATTTTCAAACTCACATTGTGTTGTTATTCAAAATTCATCTCATGTTTACAAATTTAACGTGTGTCCATACAGAAGCTGTTCCTAAGAAAATTCTGGAGTTGATGAATGTTCCTGGTCTCACTCGGGAAAATGTTGCCAGCCACCTTCAGGTAGGGTACAGTGTGACATCTGACAGTAGCAGCTTATCATAAATGTAACAAAGTTATGGTATTTTCTTATGACAAAAATTTAAGACTATGATTTTGGTACAGAAATATCGGCTGTATCTTAGAAGGCTAAGTGGTGTATCTCAGCACCAGAATGGGGTGGGCAATTCTTTCCTGAGCCCCCAGGAGGCTGCTTCTTTCGGGTCAATGTCTTCTCTCAATGGGATTGACCTTCAAGCTCTTGCTGCTGCTGGTCAACTCCCAGCACAGAGTTTGGCCACACTCCAAGCAGCTGGGTTTGGTCGATCAACCCCAAAGTCCACTATACCGATGCCACTTGTTGATCAAAGGAACCTTTTCAGCTTTGAAAATCCAAAACTAAGATTTGGAGACGGGCAACAGCAACATTTGAGCCATTCCAGTAAGCAGATGAACTTGCTCCATGGAATCCCGACAAACATGGAGCCGAAGCAGCTTGCCAATTTGCAACAGTCAGCGCAATCATTTGGTATGCCAGTTAACACCCATGGAGGACAGGGTAGCTCGTTACTGATGCAGATGGCTCAACCCCAGTCGAGAGGTCAAATACTCAATGAAGCTACTGGAAATCACGTTCCGCGTCCTCCATCATCCATCGGGCAGCCTATGCTATCTAATAATGGGGTTGCTGGTGCGGTTTTAACAAGGACTGGGATGGGAGAAAACGGGAGAGGAGTCCGGTACGGTTCTGTTTCACAAACTTCTTCGATCTTGAACTATCCTGTTACCCAAACCCAAGAATTACCGGGAAGCAGTTTCCCTCTTGGATGTGCTTCCAATCTCACATCCAAGGGGCCGTTTCCAGAAGAGGTTGATTCTGATATAAAAGGATTTGCATCGGGCTATGATATTTTCAGTGACTTGCAACAACACAAATCAAATGAATGGGATGTGGGGTTGACTTTTGATGCCTCTCAACATACAAACTCTTTACAAGGAAACCTTGATGTTGTGTCATCATCAGGTTTAGTGCATCAAGGGTTTTCATCCAGCCAAAGGAGTGGACAGAACATGAATGTAGGGCGGGTCATGTTCTCAGCAGGTGAACCAACTGGTATCCGGAATGGTCAACACCATAACAATCTCCTTCCCGGCAACTCAGTAAGGGTCAAGACAGAAAGATTCCCAGAAACAAGCTCTCAACACGGCCCCCTCTTCCACGATCAATTTGGTGAAGGCGATCTCATGGATGCATTTCTCAAGCAGGTAAGATTTTTGTCTGTGTTGTCCTTGCAGCTGCAAATGCAACTGGTTTCAGTAAGTAAAGCTATTTTGAATGAAGAAGTAGATATTGTGTAAATCCTTATGAAAGTGGCATGTGTGATTTGCAGCAGCAAGAAGGGGTTGGAGCATCTGAGAACGAGTTTGACTTTGATGGGTATTCAATGGATAATATCCCCGTGTAGGAGGAGAAGCTCGATATCTCTTTCCAATGGCAGCTTATGATTGTTGTCATCTCATCTCTTGTGCAATAGACGACGAGATTGAGATTCAAGCTGCCTGCTGCCGCCGCTGCTCCTTGCTCTGGGAAAGAAAATTGTGTATGTACAAAAAGCATATTGTGGGAGATTAGTGATGTTGAAGGAAATTTGTGAAGGTAGTGAAATGTATGCAAAGGCATGCAGATGCAAAGTTTTGACTGCGTACCAAAATACATGTTGAGTCTAACTTGTTTGTTTCTTTCTTTTCTTTCCATTGCACTCATGTAAATAACAAATGTCTGCCATTCTTTTTCAATGCATGTCAGTTCAACATGACACCAATACTTTCGTTTTATTTTCACATTCAGTATCAATGAGATGGTCACACCATATACATAATTTGTTGGGGGTGAGGTGAAACAATTGTTAAAAAAGCCTAAATGTTTTGATATTGGGATGCAAGCCACTCAAAATTAGGGGTGGAAACAGTTCTGGAACCATACCAAACCCTTTGATTCCCAATTCATTGGAACTAGATCCGGAACTACTATGTAACAAACGGTTCGGTTCATAAGTTCAAATCAGTAATCGTGCTTGATTTATAACCAAAAACAATAAATTTGCAATTGTAATGAAAATTAAAAAACTCAATTGAAATATAAAGTTTATAAATAATATAAGTGGGTGGAGGAGTACTGGACACATGAATAGGTCCGGTTCTTACTGGTTAACTAGGCGACAGTTCTGAGTTTTAAGAACCAAAATCAATCCGGAATAGAATAGTTTTCTAAAATTCAAAACCAAAATGAAACCATTAATCACGGCCCTAAGTTTCTTGTTCCAAATTTCGGTTTAAGTTACTGGGTTCTGAACGTCCAAAATGCCCACCTCTACTCAAAATGATATATTCAGAACTCAATTCTCTTATAAAAAATCAACAATGGATAAAAGAAGGTCAAATGATGGAAACTCGATATTCTACATTGCAACATAATAGTCACTACACTTTAGCTGTATATATAATGAACAAGTCCAGAGGTGATAGGGAAATGCCAAAACCAAAGCAGAGTCCAATTGCTGAAAATGAATGAAAAAATCAGCAGCAGATGCAAATCTCAATCCAAATGTATGCTTACAACAAGAATGCTGCCACTGCTAGAAGAAGGATTGTGAGAAGTAAAGGTGAACCCATTCTATGAGTATAGGCACTGCTTGTTGGGTAAAACGATGGGAGTGAACACTCCTCCCCATTGAAGAACACTTTGCTGGGAAACCCGTCTCCAGACGCCACCTTCACTCCCGGGGTATTCTTCTTCGTGAACGAGATCACTGACTGTTGCTTCCCCGGAACCCTAGGATCCTTTGCTGGGTTCGACCCGTTGGTTTCTCCCACCAGATAGTTCAATCCTTCAAGGCCCTGCATAAAGATGGTGTTGTTGGCCCCATTCGCCCCAACCATGGATGTGCCATTGAACGAGTACATTGCCTCAAAACCTGGAGCAGTCTTGTCCAATTGCACTGCAGCAAACCAATCTGCAAACTGGGTTTCTCCCCAATTGAACACGGTGATCCTTGCGCTCCACCCTCGGGTATAATCCGTGTACAGATGCCAGTTGATGCTGACCCCACAGTTATCAGCACAGGGCATTGGGGTTGGGGTAGGCAGGTGCTTGAGAGCAGCCCAAGCTTGAGTCATGGCAGTACGGTTCTCAAAAGGCACAAGGAGCGCCTGTGGTGGAAGAAGCATAGCCGGAGCAGATGCACTGCAAGTGCTTCCCGTGTTACTGGAGCATCCGCACGCACAAGTATTGCATGGTACGACGGACTCGTTGTAGTATGCAGAAAACGAGACGCAGCATTTCGGCTTTGACCCCTTTGGCTGTGTGATATTACACACCACTTGCCAGCTGGCAAATGCTGTTTTGTCTGGTAATCCGCTGGGGTCTGGAAATTGACTAGGGCTCACCCTCACCGGAGGGCCACACTTGTAATCAGGATTCAGCGAGCCGCTGATTTGCCAGTTCTGTGGTGGAGACAGATCTGAGCGGTTCAGATTAGGTTTCATTTTGAAGACCTCCATCTGGAATGCTGAGGTTGACTTGCTCGGATCCATCGATTTCGGCAATATTGTACCATTTCGACAACAAGTCGGAATGAGCCCAAGGGTTGAGTCATTGGCCTTCGTTAGAGGTAGGTCAATGATGGTCGGTCTCCTTTCACAATTCAGTACATTTGCAAAGTCGAGATCCGCGTAGAATGTACCTTGAGGGCCAAAGAGGCAGTCGGTTGAATCAACAACACTTGGATAAGCACCTTTCATCGCGTTAATGAATTCATCCCTCATCCAGTCCCAACTTAACTCCCAGTTGTCAAGGCGGCCCAAAGGATTGTCATTAGATATGGTAACCTGTGCCCAATACGACGAACTGTATGACCTGATCACATCATACATGATAGTCAGATCACCACTTCGCCGAGGCAAGAACTCCTCATCCACCTTAGTGGTGTTTGTTTTAGCATCCGGGTCTTTGGTGCAGCAAACCTGCATCTCTCTCGTCCCTGGATAAATTAACAAGAAAACAGAACCGTCAACTATAAAGCAAGACTTTCGGAGGAATACATAAATTCTCCGTCATCAATTCAAATGCTATAAATTTATCAAGAGATAGAAGCTGTCCTCATTACGATGAGCAAAACTAAAACAGATGCATTTTCTGAACCAAAGTATACCACTTCACTCTCCCTTGCATGATTCAAGCAAGAGCACCACAATTTCAACAAAACTGGTCAAATCTAACAATATCACCAAGATATAAGATCATACCAACATAAAATGCCAATTCTCAATCAATTGGCTGAAGGTAAGAAATCCACAATCCCTAAAATGACTCACAACAGAAGAGCAATCTAATTCAGATCTCAACAGATCCAAAACGTATAAATCAAAAGATACCTTGCATAGTGGGCTTGGGGCAAACGAAGCCATCGTTGGCGAGAGAGATGTTGGTGGGCATGGGAACCGCCGGAGACTTGACGCCGAACTGGGTCCCGACGAGCTTGACCTGAACCTGCATCTGGGTGACGTCCCCGGCGGTCTTGATCGCGGTCTTGAGATCGGTCATCGGGAAGCCGGCGAAGACGGTGCCGTTTCCGACGGCGGCGGGGAGGCTGGTGCCGTCGGCGAGGACGGCGTCGGAGGCGGAGACGAGGAACTCGTCGTGCTGGAAGCCCACGAAGACCTGCCAGGACTTGAGGTCGTCGAGGCCGGAGTTGAGGACGGTGAGGGTGGACTCGAAGCGGTAGGGCTGGTTGTTGGGGACTACGGGCTTCAGCTGGGCGCCGGAGCTGTAGGCGTAGGAGAGGAAGATCCCGTTGCAGGAATCGGCGGCGGGAGAGGGGGCTTGGGGCTGGGAGAGACAGAGGGGGAGCGCTATGAGGAGGAGGAGGAGGAGGGAGTTGCACAGAGCCATGGAAGACGGTGGCGGAGGAGCTGATACGCGGTGGCTCATCAGACTGAGATTTTGAATTTTGTAGCAGAGAAAGAGAGAGAGAGACTTTGTAGCAGAGAGAGAGAGAGAGAGACGAAACGCGTAGGCGTAGGAATGGGCGTGTTTTAACAGCTCAGCCTTCGGTGTGCGTTTGATTTTCAAAAAATGGAAACATGTTCACTCCTACCACATGAATAAAATATTCTGCTTTTATTATAATAATCTTACTTATTAGTAAAGGTGATCTCATTAAATTGTACTAAACTCCTGTCTATTATCAAATAATTACACTAAAACTTTCTTATTTTTTCTTCTTCTCAACACATTAAATTTTTATTTATTTTATTTTTAATTCCCCAGACTAAAAAGCTTTTATCTCGTTTTCAAATTTTCAAACTTAAAGTCTTCATCTTTTTCATTAAGGCGTCATTATCAACTTCTTACGACATCTAATAATTACATAGTTTTCACAACTTTCAAAACTTTGACGGAGATAAATATCACCACCGAAGAAGTGATCAGAAAAAATAAAAGTTGAAAGTTATGAATTTGAAATTAAATAAAGACAGTTTTATTGAGTTAGTCGTTTAACTGATTTGGGCAACATAAAACGAAACAATTCCATGTACTTTTCTATAAAAGTATTTTATTCGTACTTATTTGCAAAATAAATGATAGGTAAATTCACTTTCTTCAAATTATTTTAAAATAATAATCATATTCTATTTTATTACGTATTGCAATTTTGAAGTGTTAATACTACCTTTTTTTATTTATGTGAAATTATTCACATAATAAATTGAAGTTATTTTTGCTTTGATTTAATTTTTAAATCTTAAAATATAGATCAAACTAATTTTGGTCATTTCATTTGTTAACTCTACAAATTTGTTGAGAAGTAAACTGAATGGGTTTTAGTATCCATTGAGTGACAATAATCAATATGTGTATATCCTCAATCAAGTTTAGTGTGACCTCTAGCGGAAGGATGGTGGAGTTAGCTCCATCCCGTGAGGGGCTTAAGGATTCTCTGTCTCCGTTCCTATTTATTATATGTGCTGAGGGGCTCTCCATGTTATTTGATAATTTCTCTCGTCGGGGTCTAATCAAAGAGTGTTCAATTTCGAGAAGTGGGTCGAAGATCACTCATTTGTTGTTCGCGGATGACAACTATTTATTCTGTGGAGTCAATGACGTATCAGCCGTGAGTATAGGAGAAATATTCACTATCTATCACGAAGCTTCAAGTCAACTGTTGAACCCGGATAAGTCAACCATCAAATTCAACTCAAGCACTAATTTTTTGTTATGGGCCAATATATTGGTTGAGCTCCACTTTCGAGGGGAGGACCCGGCAGTGTACCTCGGCCTTTCCAATATGATTGGTCAAAACTAGAGAAAGGGCTTTGCTTATTTGGTGGAGCGGATACAGGAGAGAACTGGCCGCTAGAATGGTTGAATGTTCTCGAAGGCGGGTCCGGAGGTGTTAATCAAGCATGTTCTCCAAGCAATCCCTATCTAAAACTTCTTTATTCCATATAAGGTGGTTAATGAAATTACACGGGTGCTTGCACGATATTGATGGAATGGGAAAGATGAAGGCAATGGCATAATTTGAAGGAAATGAGATTCTCTATGCACCCACAAAAAGTCAAGAGGTTTGGGGTTCTTGAGACTCAAAGAATTCAATATATCTCTGTTAGAAAAGCAAGGGTGGAGGTTCCTTGCCAACCCAAACTCATTAGTGTCCCGCTTTTTTAAGGCTCGATATTTTCCTAATGGGTCGTTCCTTTCGGCACTAGTAGGCTCTAATCCAAATTATACTTGGAGGAGTTTGATTTGACCCGTGTGTTGTTAAGGCATGGATGTCGGCTGGTTGTAGGCCTGGGAGAATTTGGTATAACAGAGCTCCCATGGCTGAATGGGATAGGGCGGTGCCGGTGGGTCAGTTAGCGGGGCTCCGTTCGTTGAAAGTGTAGTTTATTTTCCCAAGGAGAGAGAGTCTGGAACATGTCATTGGTGCAAGCATGCTTCTCTAATGAGGTTAATACCAATATATTTGTCACTCCTATCTCCTCCTCTTTAATATCAAACCTGTGGTATTGGAAAGAACGAATTATCATGTGAATTTTCAGTTAAATTAGCATATCACCTCTTCCTTAGGGAGACGAGTATTTTGAACTCCTATCATCAAGTAGGAGTATGCAGGAAATTGTGGAGTCTTTGGATCCCGACAAAGGTCATCCTATTCTTGTAGCGCTGCCTGATTGGATGTCTCCCCGCGAGCTAATTTGGCTAGACGGGGAGTCATTTTGATTAGTACATGACCATTTTGTAATATTCGGGAGGAAACAAAGATACATTTATTTTGTGATTGCACACTTTTAGTCAATATATGGGGATCACATGGATTTGGCACTTTGACAAGTGCTTCGTTGTTTAAAAAAGTGGAGATGTTATGCTCCACCCAAAATGGAGACACACTAGGGAGAATAGTATTGGCATGGTGGTGGCTTTGGAAGGCTCACAACGATCTCGTGTGGAGGTCCATGTAAAACTGGGTTGTACATATCGAGGCGGGCTCCACAACTAAAAGCTCAAGTTGTTAGTTGGGTTTGACCTACCCTTTATATACACTCATTTTATTTCACTTTTTTTCACGTGGGATTAAGTTAAATTTTCCCTCTCATGCTTCACGTTCGCGTGAGTCTTGTTTCCCTTTCATGCTCGTGTACGCATGAGCCTCTAATTCAACACTCCCCCTCACGTGTAACAGAACTAGACTTCTGCATATGGGCCAGATTCCACAAGGGGTATAGACACGAGGAACCCACGAACACATGCCCAAATCAACAACTCTGATACCATGTAGAAAAGCTTATTGTTTTTGTTTCATTTTATTCATACTTGCTACTGCCTATTTATACAAGTTTACAAGTGCTATAGAAGGTAACAATATATTACACTAATGCTAATTGCTAATTTGACTTTTGATTGATTCTACACAAGGAAATAGGTAAATTAGGCAAATGATTCAAATCAGCATGAATCGAGTGATTAGCCTTGATTCTTGCATGATTAGAATCACAACAAAGATCACACCAATTATCGTTATGGCGAAGAAGACGAGGCTGGAGTGGGACGCATCTCATCCAGTACGGCCAGGAAGAGCTTTGTACCCAGCCGCTCTAAAATAGCGGCCTCTGGCTACTAGTTGGATCAAGCTAAATACAGATAGGGCAATAAACAAGATAGAACAAATAGCAGGGATGGAATGGTCATAAGAGATGGGTAGGGGCATTGTTTAGGAGATAGAGATCGATCAATCCGGGAAATATCGGATCCGATAATGACGGAGACATTAGACATTAGCAATTCTCCCTGGTGCTCAGTGTGTGCGAGGTGGGCTTTCAAAATGTTATCTTTGAGATGGACTGTCTCTCTTTAGTGGAGCTTCTCAAAATACAACAATGTGCCCGTTAATGATTGTCTCTCTGTATTAAATAATAATTGTAACTTTAAGTTTTCTTTTGTAAATAGGTCAGGTACTTGTGCGACCCATCTTATGACAGTCATAACTGTTTGGACCCTAATCAGGAGTTCAGTCCATCAATATTACCAGTTGAGCTTCGTTTGTACTTATAACGTATGTCTTCAAAAAGTACTTTAAAGTACTTCAAAGAGACAAAAAATATACATATTTTAGAATTTTCCTTTAACATAATTCAAGTATTGACATTGAAGCAATAAAGGCATAAAGTCATATTGAAATCTTATCTATTTTCCCTATAACCGTTTTACTTTACGATTAGTCAATGTGTGATCCGTTTCCATCTCATAACCGTGTGTATATATGTAGCATAAAGTATACATAAGTAACAATCAAATATCTTTCTCTTCATGATATTAAAGCAAACCATGAGAGTTGAGAGATACTACATATCAAATCACTGTGGTTTCGGGCTCAACACCAATCATCTTAATTATACGATGATTTTCGTGACAGAATCATTATGTGATTCAAGCGATAACTAAAACGTAAGAATTGTACCGAAACTTGTTTAGACTGTAATTGCAGATTGTGTGAAAGAGTCTTTCGAGTCCAGCAGTATGTTCCCTCTATGGCACTTGAAGGAATCTCGAGCAATTGTCGCAACCCTTGGACCAAAAGATGTTCACTCCCTTTGTAGCCAAAATGTATCACGTGACGGGACGACAACGGTAGTGTGCGCACGTGGTTGTTGATCAACCCGAGCTGGTCTGCGAGTCTCCCCACTACACATTAAGTGATGACCCAAGGCCACACCTTAAACTTTCATTTCCAAGAATATAAAGAGTCACATTCGTTCAAGTGTGAGCGATGTGGTACTCGATATATTGATTATATAATTTGTAGCATCTTTAAGTGCTATTATCTCATTCAATATTTGACTGATTTTTATAAGTGTATACCCTAAGTTGTAATTCTCGAAAAGGTGAACACAACGGACATACACATGAACCGATTTGATTACTATAATCGATCAGAATGTTTGCCGAAAAATTAAATCGAAACTTTGTTTCCAACAGTTTGATCACTCTCTATGCGATCTGCGATGTGAGCTTGCAGCAAGCTGGGTCAACCCTTGCATGTTTGCAACTTGACATCTTTATTGGTGCTCCAAAATTATGTACTAGTCATTATTGTAGGATGATGCAGCGTACGTGGCTAGGAAGAACTCTTTATCAAAATTCGTTGATTCTTGCGAATACCGAAGGTGATAGATTTGAGGGAAACCTCGATTTTTTTATTAACTTCAAAATTAATTCTTAACAAAGACCGTACGAGAGTGCTTAAATAATGAAACACAGATTGAAAAAAAAGGAAAACCCCAAACTTATAAAACGCGATTTTGACCCTCTAAATGATCTCCGATAGCCGAAATCCGTTGTACCTCATGGTATATCCATGAGTTTGACTCAGACCGCCGTTTCTGCTTGGAAAACACTAGTCTTTTGTCCAAATCTGACATTTTTGCGATAATTTTGGGTGTTCCAGCTTCTGCATACTGACTTCCTTGACCGCACCGCATCATTCTCTCCTGGATGGAGAAGATTCGCCCTCGAATCTGGACCTGCAGCATCCTCAGAAGAAGGAGAATCACCCCGGGATCCCATATCTTTGTAGCACTTCCTACCGAATTTTCAGCTGTATCAAGTACTCCCACATTCCTCGCAAGCTGGATCGTAAATGTGTAGCACTTCATCTCGGGTTCTATGTTGAATTTCTGGATTTTCCTTATCAAAGTACACATTCCTTCATCGATTACCCAACATTGGAATTCCAGCCTTCTATCGTTGATACACGATGTTGGTATTAGGTTCTCGTTGTTGATCAAGGCAACAATATATATGTAAGGCTCCCAATAATTTTCGGCTACTCTTGCAAGATTTTCAGTTCTGCCTTCATTGTACAAGCTCTCGATGCCCTCCAAAAACTGTTCGTAACTATTGTTGTATGAATCAGCTAAGAACAAGTATTTGACGCAGCATAAAGTTTCATCCCTTGCTAACAAAGCATCTCTTCCTCAAATATTCTGCTCATGTTGACTCAATTGTGCTTCTACCATTCCAGTTTCTGCATCTGCATTTGGTTCAACATAATCATCATAAATCGGAGGTGATAGCCAATCTATGAACTCCTCTGGTTTAAGATTGCTATTGGTTTGTGGAATTTCCACCTTGAAACCCTGTTCCCACCGTTGGTTAGGGCGTTCGGGTGAACGATTCCGGTAACCGGCGAAAGGACGCAATTCATCCATTCGTCGTGTCAATAATTCAACCTGTCGCCTTAAATCGTCGTTCTCACGTCGAAATTCAGTGTTTTCACGTCGTAACTCAGCTTGATCATCATCACTTTGGGGAGCGGCTCGCTGTTGTCTATAGTGCGGCATACCTCAGGATCGACTAGAATCTGATACCAACTGATGCAGCGTACGTGGCTAGGAAGAACTCTTTATCAAAATTTGTTGATTCTTGCGAATACCGAAGGTGATAGATTTGAGGGAAACCTCGATTTTTTTATTAACTTCAAAATTAATTCTTAACAAAGACCGTACGAGAGTGCTTAAATAATGAAACACAAATTGAAAAAAAAAGGAAAACCCTAATTCGCTAAAAAGGAAAAAAAGCTAGAAAGGAAAAAAGGAAAAGAAAGGAAACAAATATTAAAAATTATAAAAAACTGTCCAAAACTTATAAAACGCGATTTTGACCCTCTAAATGATCTCTGATAGCCGAAATCCGTCGTACCTCATGGCACAACCATGAGTTTGACTCAGATCGCCGTTTCTGCTTGGAAAACACTAGTCTTTTGTCCAAATCTGACATTTTTGCGATAATTTCAGGTGTTCCAGCTTCTGCATACCGACTTTCTTGACCGCACCGCATCACAGAAGATCTACGATTTTTGTATGTCGGAGACCTTCGATTCCAGTAGAGTGTGTCATTAATGGTTTTTGGAGATGCCCTGAGCGAGCTTAATGAGCATTATAATGGGTGGGTATTTGAAAAATCAAATTGTAACTAATGATTCAATTTTAGTTCTGAACTTGAAAGAACCGTTCAATCCAGTTAGTTTCTAGTTCTCATAATCGCTAGTTAACTGATAAGAAACAGATTGGCTCGCGTTGCCACGTGTCCACCTCTCGTATACCCATGTATGTTATTTATCTTTCATTATTATTTTATGCGCAAAATTTATATTACGATTGAATTGTAATAATTAAATCTTAACGTTTGGTGTTTGTTAGTATTTTTATAATCGAAAAACTTAATTTTTAACTATAAATTAAACTCAAATTTTGACTATAAATCGAGTATAAATTAGAATCGAAAATCAACCATTTTCAACCAGGTAGAATTGAAAATCAAACCGGAGATCAGTATTAAGAACCAAATTGTTTCCTCAAATAGCGGTTTTGTGTATGAGTATAATAATTAAAGAACCGGAGGTCCAGCTCTTGGACGATCCGATATGATTACAGACTTGTGCCCACCCTTAGCGCTATTTCCAAGGTAGTTTCCAGCTTGTTAATGTAGAGGAGAGATGACGCGAGTTGTTACCCTTATATGTGGATCTTATTGAGGGCACAATCTATCTAGTTAGATTCGCTGTTCTGTTGCCTTATGAGTTGGCTTATCATGTTCATCTTCGAGTAGGTCGAGTATGTCGTAGTCTCACCTTGTTCGAACTCGAGCACGCCAATTATGTCCCTTTAATTGCAAATTTGGTGGTCAGTGCATGTTTGTATTCGTTTCTTAGATCCTTAAAGAAAATATTTTGTACAAAATGTGTAATGTACAATATGGATTTTAAATCCTTCAACAAATCACATGAGGGCTCATGGGTCATCCCCTTTTGTACGTGTGTCATATATATCGCAAGACCGACATGTGATAAGAGGAAGAAAGGATTTATCAGGTACTTTTCTTGTTCGTGCTTGTCTTGTCCATGTTCTCTAACGAGTTCTCTGGGATCGATAGTAGCGTTGTGCTAAGACATGTCTGCTCGGTGTAATTGCATAAATTTGTTGTATAGAGAGTGAATGCCTCTGATACCACTTGTCACAATTTTGACGCACATTGGAGAGCGCTAGGAATATGACAAGCTTATTTGAAAGGTGAAATGTAGATTTGGTGCAAAATGCCCCTTCGTACTACTGACAATGTAGCTTGAGAGTGTAAGATTAATCGCCCAAGCTAGACATATATGATGTTTGCTAAAAATATTTACATAGAATCATATCCTAAGTAGGTTAGGGTCGTACGGAGGGTAATTTGAATAATGAAAGAAGTTGTCTAATTGACGTGTAGATACTAATCATAATCCTATTTAGATTATGCAATGTGAATTAGTAAATTTAGCGTGGAGATATATTTGAACGCGTAAAATAGTGCGTTGCATATTTGTAAGTGTAACTTGTCACATGAACGCGCAAGTAAAACCTTATTGTTGCTTACAGCAATGGAAGTAAGAATCCTAGTTGGATTCATTGGGGTAACTGTTGAGCCCTAGTTTAACTATCATGATTGCACCGACCCTAGTTCCGGTTAAACTAGTATTGACTGAACAATAGTCTTATTAAAAATTTATGTACTTAAGTTTCGGTTTAATTAGAGAACTTTTAATTATAACATATATTAAGTTTTTTTTAATAAATATTATATGTTTTCTAGTTCTAATAATTATTTCACAAAGTTTTTTCAGCTTGACGTAGTGGAAGTCGTGATTTGCATTATATTCAGGGATAATGTCACCTGGCTACTCCTAAAGTTGACGTTTTTCACCTGGGTACCCTAAATTTTTTTTTTGGCATTGTGGGTACCCTAAATTTGCAAAATCTGCACCATTAGTACCCAAAGTCATTTCCGTCCATTTTTTATAAAATTCTGTTAAATTTTGGGGTGAAAAGACCAAAATGCCCCTACATGTGTGTTAAATTTTCAAAATGTATCTTTTTGTTTCTTTCTCTTTCTCATTCAATTTGCAGAGGAAGAGGTGGTCGGAGGAAGGGAGGCGGGGGAGGAGGAGGTGGTCGGAGGGGAGGACAGAGGTGGAAGTGGAGGTGAAGGTGGAGGTGGAGGTTGTCGGAGGAGGTGAAGGTGGTCGGAGGGGAGGACGAAGGAGGAGGTGGAGGTGGTCGGAAGGAAGGACGGTTACTATACGAAGCTAATAACCGTCCTCCCCTCCAACCACCTCCACCTCCTCCTCCGTCCTCCACTCCGACCACCTCCACCTCCACCTCCTCCGACCACCTCCACCTCCGCCCAGCCCGACCTCGAACACCTCCTCCTCCCCCGACCTTCCCTCCTCCGACCACCTCCACCTCCGCCCAGCCCGACCTCGACCTCCTCCCCCGACCTCCCCTCCTCCGACCACCTCCACCTCAGCCAAGCTCGACCTCAACCTCGACCACCTTCTCCTTCTCCTCCGACCACCTCTTCCTCTACAAGTTGAAAGAACAAGAGAAAGAAACAAAAGGGTACATTTTGAAAATTTAACACACATATGGGGGCATTTTAGTCTTTTCACTCCAAAATTTAAACATAATTTTTTTAAAAATGGACGGAAATGGCTTTGGGTACTAACGGTAAAATTTTTGCAAATTTAGAGTACCCACAATGCCAAAAAAAACTTATGATACTCATGTGAAAAAACGTAAACTTTAAGGGTAGCTAGGTGACATTATCTCTTATATTTAACAGGTTTCAATACGTAGAGTAATGTTTATAGAAACAATGTTCTTGCGTGGTCTACAGATATAAAGATTGTCCGCCGTTTTGTAGAATGAATGGTAATACTTTGGTTTTAAAAAAGAATATCAATTACACAAGTGAATAAGAGTTTGCGTTAACCAATCAAGTAATATACACAACTTACCAAAAAGTTAAAAATATTGACATGTTTCTTGAATAAATAATTTAATCGAAACAAGAAAAACATACCATTTGCCAAGATGAGTGTTGCTTTCACATTTGAATGTGTGAAAAACATAAAATTAAAAAAAATATGGTCGTCATTTGGATTTCTTATATTATTATTCTTTTTTTATTAGTGAATAAGGAAGGAAAGTTGTTGAAGCCACTTTGATTTGAATTGGTAACGGAAATATTGGGCTTTTTCTTGGATGTTGAGTTCAAGACGTGTGTGTGTGTCTATTCAAGTTTCTACTTTTAAATTCAAATTCTAAATCTCATGCATCTTCAACTTTTATGCTCAAATCTTTTTTATTATTGTATATTAAAATAGGAATAATTGCTTGCAACAGCGAATGCAATTTTATTTGGAGTGAATAATTTATCTGCCCAAAATCAAATTTTGAAGAATGTAAGAAGATATAAAGAATATGTTAATTTTGAAATTAGATAATTGATGGTTTAAATTTAAAATATTTTATAAAAGTTTAAAATTAAACTATCTTGTAGCGCCATCAAAATTATGGAATATTCAAAACCCAAATAGTAAATGGGCAATAAGTTTGGCAAAACTCCGTCATCCTGGCATGTGTTGCGGGCACGTCTTTGACATTGTTGTATGATTTTTGACGCTTGCACATGTTTTTTATTTTCTGTTTTTATAGGTACATTATACAACTATAATTTCGAGATCATTATTCAGATTTATTTGCATTATATAATTTATAATATACACATATAATACATCAAACATTTTATTCATAATTTTCTTTTGTAAGCTTTGTAAAATAATTTTGTTATTGATTTAGTTTTTTCTCGCAAGGTTGGTGTAGATTTAGTTGATAAGCAAACCAGGACTAAAGTTTTAATATGTAGTCCATTAGTATATATATATATATATTACATTCCAGTGCAAATCCCCAACATGTCTACACACGTTCGAAATTTCGATCTAGCCGTTCGTTTTTGCGAGATTAAAACAGCGTGTGATATGTGGCATGCGCGCACGGTGCACTTAAGAGAGGGACAATTTTGAATCTTTGCGCAGCAGAGCGTACTGTTCAGCTTCTCATTCGGAGTGTAATGTCACCAGTGAGAGTGTAATGTTCAACATTCGGAGTGTAATGTCACTGTTGAACATCTCACTCCCAATGTTGAACATTACACTCTAAATGTTGAACATTACACTCCCACTGGTGACATTACACTCCGAATGAGAAAGGTGAACAGTACGCTCTGCTGCGCAAAAATACGGAATTGCTCTCACTTAAGTGCACAGTGTGCGACAATACACTCTCACGTGTTGCGCGTTGTTTGAATCGCGCGAAAAACAACAGACATGATGTGTTCATTCTGTTTGGACATATAGAAAATTTGTAGTGGAGTGTGTCCCTATATATATACAACATTGGGTACAAACGACATGATTGGTGCAAAACTTCTTTAGGAGCCATTCGATGCACGAGATTGGTTTATGAGGTGGATGATTGATTATGTGGAACTTAAATATATTATTATTTTTTTGATCAGCCAACTAGCCAAAACCAGCACTAATTTGTAGTATAATTTTTGGTTGACTTGTTGAGCCCGCTGTTATTGTCTTGAGAGACTGCTCACCCTTGTGCCACTTCCTAACTAGGTCGAGACACCAAATCTCTGCAAGCAAGGCAACACGTAAAAGTTACAAAGGCATATAAGTCGTAGTAAGTAAATCAATTCATTAAGGGGTAATTGCATTGCAGATAGACCATACTATGAATTGTCCATTTTCACATGAATAATAAATAAATAAATAATGCCAGCTAACTATATTATAAATTAAACATGTAATACTTTACTACAACATTAATCGAGTTTGACAGAAAATCTCTCTCTTTCCTCACGTGGTGAACACATTTAAGCTAGTTTTTGAAAAATACCTAAAGTGCTCTTGTATTTTTATTTCTTCCTTTTCACATTTAAATGTTTCAATTTTTTTCTTACCTTTATAATAAAAGGTATTCCCATGAAAATAGCCCTCAATAAGTGAATAACTATACAGTGTTAACATGACCCCAATGCAAGGAATCGGTCCAATCCAGGCCACTTACAAATATAATGGGCATACCCATTACTTAATTAATTAATATTTACATAAGATGTATTCAACATGATTGATCTTAGTGTGTGTGACTAGGTAAGCTGCTGAAATTTGGTTGGTTGAAATCTTCTATTGAAATTCTCAATTCTTCTTCTATTGAAATTTGGTTGGTTGATGATAGGTCACATGGAAGTTGATTGGGTCACTTTATTTTTCTCTATAAATTAAGTTATTGAAATTCTTCGTGTGAACTCAACTTAATATACTACATAATTGCTAGTTATGCTTTCCACTATATATCTTCTTTATTACTTCCTTTATTCGAATATGATGTTAATAATCATTGTATTCATGTTTAAGTAGCCTTCTAAACAATGTACAAAGTGGAGTCGGCGCAGGGTTTTTTTTTGCGTTTTGTACCTTCGCCCGTGGCGATTTGGGTTGTTCGTCGAAAATCGACGATGTCTCACGGTGACACAGATCCGTCTGTGAGAGCTTCTAGTACGGCTATAGTTCCGGGTCTTGCGGTGGTAGTTGCGACAACAGCTGGCGGTGAAGGAAACATATCTAGTGGGATGATAGGAACGGAGTCGAGTGCGGTGGGGTTGAGGACGGAATTGCAGGTGGGGCGAGCTTGGGTCGCGACGGTAGATCGGTACTGGGAGGGAACTGGTGTTATCTGGCGTCGGTGGGCAGACTCATGTAAGCATACCGAATTATGGGGTCTCGGCTTGCTTAAGCTTCAATACGTGGGAACCAACGGTTTTGATTGGTTGGTAGATCGGTATTGGGAGGGATACAGAATTATCTGGCGTCGGTGGGCAGACTCATGCAAGCACACCGAACTAGGGGTACTCGGCTTGCTTAAGATTCAGTACGTCACGTGTGTGTCCTATTGTGATCGGTACTGTAAGGAAAAGAGGGGTCCCTGGTGTCGATGGGCTGATCGGGTTAAACCTAATGTGCTGGGAGAATTTGAATTTCGCGATGCCCATATTGATCGCAGGGTTGATCGAGGAAGCTGGTTTAAAGCGGTCTGCAGCAAGATCACGGGGTTTCTCCATCCGTATGAGTTGGGGGTCGTGGCTCTGCATGAAGCTAACTGGTTCGAGTCGATTGGTCTCCGGAGTTATCATGGATGCCTGTGTAAAGCATTTTGCAGCAAGATCATGGGATTTCTCCATCCGTATGAGTTGGAGGCCGTGGCTCTAGTGATGCTAAACAGGTCGAGCTGCACAACTTTGGAGGAATCATTAGCGAACGGTGTTGCGTACTACCCACTATCGAAACATGTGTTCTTTGTTTTACTTGTAATCGAATGGCTCACGAATTGGTCATGTTTGCTTTAACTAACAGTAGCTGTGATTATGGTGAGGGGTCTGTCCCACCAACTGTAACTTAAGCTGTCCGACTTGATGCCGGGTTAGTTGCTATTTAATTAATAAAATTCGCTTTTACCTTAAAAATAAAACAATGTACAAAGTGTGTCGTGAGTTATTTCCTTGTTTAAAGTCTTCCAAACAATTAATAAAGTATGTGAGGTGAGTTATTTTTTCTCGTTAATCGAATAACAAACTCATATACATAAACTCCCTTCAACATAATTATTCAAAATATATTTTTGTGTCAAGTGCTTACTTTCATGTTTAAACACAAATCAACATTGTAATGACTCCCACCGAGAGAGAGGCTCAATAGAACTTGAAAATAAAAGCGAGATACCGCAGCCCTGACTCAAACTCAAGTTCAAGTGTTTAACCAATTGGTCAAGCAAACGTCGATGTCACATAACCTTTTATATTTTCAAAATACTAATAATACTCTTGAATCAAAAATTAAAAATGTCTGTTGAAGCTAGGATATTTTTGTTGTAAATGTTTGTTATCAGTAGTGGTTCTCGTCGGAGGTGAAGGGGTCGGTGAGATGCCACGGCCAGAATATGTTCCTACGACTATTGTTTGAATAGTTAATTAAAATAGGGGTTCCTAGTTTGGTTATTTCCTATTAGTTCTTATATAAAGAAATCACCTATTGTAATTCTTAATCAATTAATTTATCAAGAATATTATTATATTTTAAAATTTCAATATGTTATCAGAGGTACGTTAGGTTAGATCCGAGCCGTTTGCAGGGCCACTCGCTAATTATGGTCTAGCGAATGGGAAAGGCAAAAATAGGCAATGAAAGGAAAAGAATTTCTGAGTCACTGTTCATCCACGTACTGTTCACATGGTGCTGTTTACCAATACTGTTCACGGGATACTATTCATGCGCATTGTTCATCCTAAAATTTTCATGAATTTTCTCAAATTTACACGTTTGATCGTTTGTCGCCACCTCCACTCTGGTGGCTCATAGGCCTCCAACAAGTTCCTTCCAATATGTTTCGGCTACCTCCGTCAAACGTGCCCAAGCGCCGCCACACACCTTTGATGCTCGTTCACTAAGTTTTCTGTTCCACTGACTTTGCACCATCGTAGTTGCTTGAAATTGTTTCGCACCGATGTAGTTGTTTCAGAAGTTTGGTGATTCTTCTTAAAAAATCATCTTTGCACTATCGTTTTGCGACGTAGTTTTTGCACTGTCATTATATGACGTAGTTGCATGAAAAGATTGATGATTAATCTTAAAAATCATCTTGTACCATTGCTATGGAACAAGTTGTCACACCGTCATTATGTGACGTAGTTGCTTGAAAGTTTTGGTGATTCTTCTTAAAAATCATTTGTTCTCGTGACCGTAAATTTGACATAATTGAAGATGTTTTGCACCGTCGTCATTCGACGTAGTTGCACGATTATATTTGATTTTCTATTATTCTTGCTTCATGTGCAAAACTCGTGCCTTACGGCTTGCACGTGAGAGAGAGTGTTAGAATAGTTAATTAAATTAGGGTATTCTATTAGTATTATGTTTACTAGTTTTTTTTTTCTATTGTTTCTTATATAAATGAACCACCTATTGTATTTTTGAATCGAGTAATTCATCAATAATACTATTATATTTAAGAAATTAAACACATAACAACAAATTGTAGTGGCTTTTTGATATGTCAATGGCGTATGGCAAAGCAGGGTATCACGATGGTCTTCTCAAGTGAGAACGATGACCAAGACAAACCAAATTTGAATAGCTCGTTGACGAGTCAGAGTTGTGCATTTCTAAACCGCAACTGACGGAGTTTGATAGAGTTCAATGGGTAGAAGTCGTACTTTCCGATTGGTTCGAGGGAGTTCCCGACGACTGTTCTGATTTTGGTTCGAAGGCCAACATGTTCTGTGGAGGTCTAATACTTCTGTCATTTTCCAAATATTTTATACTTTGAAGATATGTAGACCACTCGGCGTCAACGAACAAGCATATTAGAAGCAACAATCTTTCGGAGATTTGAGAGGAGAACATTAGAAATCATTCAATCCGTATTAAATCCAATCACCCCATCTGTAATATTCACACTAATTAATTTTGCTTTAGGTGAGCAGGATTTCTATAATGATATCAGAACTTGGTTATGTTTTGAACGTGATCTCAATATGTCATCTGTCTAAGATACATGATCGAAGGGCATTCATGTTGTCCATGCACCTTATTCGTCTGTTTTCACATGCATTTTAACTCGACTTGCATGTTTGTCATTGAAGTTTCGGCAGTCAAGCTCATTGTCAAGCCAAGTACTTTTCCTTTTATGTACTCCAGACCCTCAAAGTTACATAATTATATGAATAATAACTAAGATTTTTAGTAGAATCCCTTAAATACAAGAAAAATAGATTCGTTGAGATATAATAGACGATGGATAAATTTTAATCAATTATGGTCATTCATTTTCAACTTACCAATTTGTAGATGGCTAGCTGAAATGACCGAAACTCCATCTCTGTATCTCTTATGTAGTTAGGTTTCGAGTAAGCAACTCCACAGTATATGACTTGATGACAATGCTTATAGCCGGGCATGGAATATTGAGTTTTACATGTTTTAATTGTCTTCAATTCTATAACACAAAGAATTGTGTGACTATATAAATTAGTAGACTTGTTAAAATTAATGTAATGTGATGGAACTAATATTATGAACCCCAATTACTATTGACTTGATTACATTTCCTAGAGAGGAAGTGTGTGTGGTACTAAGTAATAGGCAAGATAACTTATTATATGCTTCTGGATATCTAGACTTGTGAAGCCCAAGGTCAAGGCTTATTTGGGCCTGGCCCAATTTGGTGTGTTGCTGCCATTAATGCGAAGCTCGTCTCTCCCATCTTAAGTCTTAACCATCCCACATTCATATGATGCGGGACATTTTGGTGGTTTATGGTCTTCTCCTACTTTTCCTTCACTTGTGTGTCCCTGCCGTTTGGCTTGGGCTCGGTTAGAGTACCCACAGTGCCAGCCAATATAATTCAGATTCTGTACCGGTTGAGTTCGCTCTCAAGCTCTCCTTGTTTTTAGAATCTTGTTCCTGAAACTGTCTGTACTCAAGTTTCAATTTCTGTTGTTGGAATGCGCGTTCTACAGAAGCTGATCTGCAAAACCACGGAAGCAATCACAATAGATGTCTACCTGAAATATTTGCTTTCGGGTAAGTAGTATCCCTGCCATGACACGACTTCGAGATTTTGTTCTACCTTCAATTTTTTTTGCGGGCTTAATTCTGGTTCAGTCGACGATTCAGCCATTCATTCAGTCCAATTTAGATTATGGTTCAACCACCGGTTTAATTTGCGGTTCAACCATCAGTTCAATCGCAGTTTTTAAAGTTGAGCTACCGTTACAACCTCACTATCCAGTGACAACTGAGTATTTTGTTGTATTTTTACAATCTGAAAGCAAATATTATATACTGATGGTTTTCGAATAACTAGAAATCGATTATGTTATACTACATGCTCCTGTCGCACTTATTGGTCAACAATTTAATGATGCTTCCCAATTGTTGAAATAATGAGAAATAATTAAATAGACATCATTAATACGAAAAGAACAATAAAATTGCTAGGTATCATATGTTAAGTCATATGACACACCCGTTATTTAACTTATTTATGGCATACAAATCTGGCAAAAAGATTAGGGAGCTGTTGGAGGAGAAGTACGGTGTTGACAACCATGGGAAGAAGAAATATGTCTTTGGGGAGTGGATGACGTTTAAAATGGTGAATGCTTGATGATTTGCAATGTTTTTCTCGCGAATGTCCTGCTTAGAGATGTTTCTGCTATCCTGGGACAAGTACCGAAATCACATTAAGTATAAGAGGATGGCTTTCACGCTTCGTGAACTCATCAACCACATGAGAATTGAGGAAGAAAACATACAAAAGAACAAGATAAAATCATCACTAACTCACAATGTTAAAGTTAACATTGTGGAGTCAGGTGGTCCATCTAATATCCAAAGGTTCAAAGGCAAGGAGAAGGTCGTTGATTTTGCGCAGAAAAAGCCCATGAACAAGAAAAAAGAATCACAACAAAACTAACACTCAGACTCAATCCAGAAATCGAGAAACATGTAATGTTTTGTGTGTGTGAAGCATGTACAGTTAATCGATTAAATTAGAGATGGTTTAATACACCACACATGACTTAATATCAACCATTGATCTCCACAAATCGACGTACATGAGACGTCCACATTTAGCACCCAACAAAATCAATTTGGTTTTACCTGGTTTTGAGGCCCCAACTTCATTGAAAATTGGTCCGGTTTTAACGCAAACTGGTCGGATCATGAAATTAGAATCCGAAAAGACCAGTCCGATTTTTATTTGGGCTTCTGGTTTCAATTAATCGGCTTCGAGCAGCCGTAGTTAACATGTACTTCTTACGATTTTTCTCTATAGTTTTTTTTTGTAAAAATGTTCTATTTTAACACTCAATCAGTTCTAGACAAGGCCACCCTTACCAAGAAATGGGCTATCCTATTTGTGACCTTTTGGCAAACCCAGTTTTAAAGAAACATAAACTTGATGATAAAAATCTACAATCCAACATTATGCGACCCAACACAGAATTGAGAATCGCGGATTGCTAATGGTTCTACTATTGAATCTCTAAGAGCCACCTCAAACCAAGTAACGCCTCACAAGATCACAAACCTGTTAAACTATCAAAATTTGATCTTGTTTTGATTTAATCTTAAAGCATCACAATTTACTTTAATTTAGTCAAGAATTATGAAAAATTGTTCGATTTTAATCCTCCTTATCACCTGTCATGCCATCACAAGGTATAATTCGAATTTAAAGTTGGATTGAACATTTTGATTGATTGATACAGGTGAGAAGCAAACTTGTTCATCTCAGAGACTCAAAACCCATGATCCAAAATAGAGTGTGAATAAGAACAAATAAAGAGAGAAATGAATATGTTAGGAAAAAATAGATTCTCTTGAGATCATTGAATCTGATGATTACATACATACAATCACAATTAAAACTTACTTACTTACTTACTACTACAGCTGCTACTTGTACTAGTCATCATCATCATAATCATAATAATAATTAAAGGTTAGAAGAAGAAAAAAATGAAATATTAATTAATAGTAATTGGGAGTGTTCTAAGCATAAACAGAGCCATAAGAGAGAGCCATCAAAAGCACCGCCGCTTGCTCTTCCTCCCCCAATTTCCTCATCAGCTTCTTGTTCTCAAACGGACATCTCAACCTCACTATCTTCTGCTTCACCGATTCCGCCATTTTCTTGCTCTTCTTCTCCTCCATCCCCGACGACGACTTGTTCAGCCCCAGTATCGCTCTCCTCTTCTTCCTGCTCCTGATCCCGCACGCGTTGCACAGTGACTGGATCAATACCCATATCAGAATCACAATCAAATCCCATCTGGGTCTGTGGTTTGGATCTGAGATTGATTAATTAAATGATTACCTTGGGTCCGGCGGGGCCCCCGCGCCAGAGAGGGGTCTTTGTGGTTCCGCAATCGGCGCAGGTCTTCTTCTCCGACGACACCACATCTGAGACCTCCGATCCCTGAAACAACAACACAGATCATCATCAGATCACACTCGATCCCGATCTCGATCAGACACTGCAGTGCAATTTATGATGAAACACCAATGACCCAGATCTGGAGGAGAGAGGACTCACGGTGGATTTGAGTTGCGAGAGCGTAGTAGCCATGGACTCGGACTGAGTATTGACACACTCTGTCTGTCTGTCTGTTTGGTTTGTGAGAAAGTGAAGGAAAACGAAGATAGAGAAAATGATTCCCCTTTTATGGAGCGCGGCACTTAAAGCGAAAACCCTAGCGCGCTCCCAGTTTTGCAATATGACGAAAATGCCCTCCCTCGAAACTTTCACTTATCCCCCGCCAAAACGGTCAAAAATGGCGCCAATACCCGGTTGCATTTTCCCTCCACAAAACCTGCCAATTTGGGAAACTTTGTATTTAAGATTTTGTTTGGATCTTTGACTTTGAATTTTGATGATTATGGTGAAGGTCAACCTTGATTGCTATATTTGGGTGCCCAAAAGTTAATTTTGGTTCCTCTGTGTTTCGTGAGTACAAGAATAATGTTCAACGGTAATATTTTTGGGGATATGTAATTGTCACATGATTATATCCAATATTGTCATTATTTTAAATATTAAATTTTGAGTTGAAAGATAAAAATTAAAATAAAATGATATACAATACATCAATAATTGATTGTAACTCGTCACACTTGTTTTTTTTCTCACATGCCTATGGCATAAAATTTTGGGAAGGAGATTAAACTTCTTTTATTTAAACTAATAAGCGTCTCGTTCAATTATATATTTTAAACATTATGTTTCTGAAAAGTTACATTACTCTCCTATTTACTCGTTTGAGTGTAAAACCAGTTTGTTGATGTGTTCTTTTTAGAATTTTCAAGAAAAATAATTAGTGCCAAGGCATTAATTTTTATTTTATTTTTGAGATTACAATCACACCCTATATATTCAATATTAAAACTTGTTTGACCAATTAGTTAAACACTTGAACCCGGATCTAAAGATTCTGGATTCGAGTCACGTAGCAGGATCTGATCTCACCTTTTTTTTCAATTTATGTTGGACCTCTTTCCCGGTAAGAGTCAAGTGACAATGTTCACTTAAGACTTTATTAATAAAAAGATTTTTTAGCCCTAATTCTATTTATCATAACCATCATGAAATGTGCATATTTAACATTCCATGTTTTCTTATTTTGTTCATTCTTATCCACGGTAAAATGAAATATTCACCAATTATTTATTGAGTTTATGCCGAATTTGAGACACATTTATGATTGTTATTGGAATGATTTAAAAAAAGTAAAAATATTGAGGAAAAGAAGTGGAGGGAAAATGTAAGTGAAAAAAAGAGAGATGGTTTGGCGGGTGTAGAGATGAGGGGCATTTACGTCAATTCCTTTTTGATCCCTAAATAATATTAGTTGTTTTTTACTAATGGATGTCTGAATTTGGTTGGGTGTGACTGTCCTTTTCAATTGAAAATGGGAGAGCAAGAAGAAGGATCACACATATTCATTTTATTCTTAACGGTTTCCAAGTTCCAAATTTGCTATTTTTGGATTATATTTCCTTTTTCTATTGCATTCAATTATCATCTTCATAAAATTAAATCCCATAATTCCCCCCAATCCATTTCTTCGTCAACAAAAAAAATCATCAAATTAAGTGTATACAAATTCGGCATTCTGAAGTAAATTGACCAAGGGGGCAACCAGACCAGCATCAATTGCATATAAATATTGTAAAGTTAAGCAATAACCTCTAAAAACCAATTTCTAAAAGTATAATCAAAATCTGAATATCAAACTGAAAATATAATATTGCTTCTGCATCATCCTGCTCAAGAAAAGGTCACAATACAATCTGCATCCGAACAGGGTGTTAGCATGAAATTGCTCTACATTCAAGTCTTATGAAATGTGGTATGCATATTAGTTAGTTTTCTAAAAAAAGAATCAAATAATCTTATATGTTATGTGGAAAGCACAACCCAAAATCTGTGAACATGACAATAATACAACAGCAACGCACAAAAAACATGAGTTTTTGAATTGACATTTGAGACATAAGTACAGCAGTTAATTAGTAAATTTAAACTTCCTCATAATACAGATCATATGCGCAATCCAAAGGGACAAAGAGCAATTGTTTAGATTTACTAACCTGTATCTGTTCCTTTAATATTAGAACACTGAAAGAATGAAGAATGAATTGACTTTGGAGACAAAATCATGACATGGCCAAGAGGGAATACATGTTATCCAGGCATGATTTACAGGAATTATTGTTAGCAAAAATAAACATATGAAAAACACATGTTAGGCAACATGCTTTGCCTGAACCAACCTAGTAACCAGTGCTTTAAAGCTTAAGCAGGTTTGTTGCAAAAACACACCAAGCAATACAACAATAGTTAATACTTAGTTAGATCAATGCAACAACACTAGGCATGTTAAACTCTTAAAATCGCCTTCAGCAAAATAAATATAAAGGAAATAAAGAACCTGGACCTTTTGGTAGCAGCCTCTACTTCATAACAACCATATTCTTTGTTTTAGACTCTTCATTTCTAGAAATAACTAAACAAATTGTTCTCTCCTTTTGAAGAGCTTAATGACAGATTATAGACATGTAGAAGATCTATACCTGAGTCTGAACATCATCTCCGGTCACAATATTTCCAACTGTCCGGAGTGCAGGAATGAGAACCGATGGTGATGGATGACTGGAATGCATACAGGTGTTCAGTTCTATGATTATGGAAATAAGGAGTCCCTATAGATGTAGCTAAAAAGTATTTAAAAAGATACTCACATGAGGAGCTCAACAAGCCTGGGGCAAACACCTGCCTGCCTCTATGACAGCTTGAATTTTGTCATTTGTACCATCAGAGAGATAAGACAACGCCCAACAAGCATCAGTCAAAACCTCTTCATCATTTGAATGAATAAGACGTTCGAGGGCTGGAAGCGCCGGCTTCACCTTTCAACAAAATTATCAAGATTTTAGTAACGCATCACAGGTGATAATAAATGTTTAACCCTTACATATTTGCGAAAAAAATAACCTGCTCAAATGAAGGTTGTGGCTTCCCTCCGCAAAAGTTTGATAATGTCCAAGTAGCATTTCTCAGCATTGAGAGCTGAGAATCACTTGTGGGACTTTGAACTCACATGTGTACATAACAATCTTCTTCTCCACGTTGAGAATCATCACATTGGATGTACACGTTGAGTCACATCCTATATGAGGCTCACTGTTAGATTATATTAGGTTTCTTATATTTATGTTTTCTTTCTTACATATATTAGAGTATCCTATTCTATTCATATTGCCTCTATAAATAGAGGTCTCTTGTAATTCACAACACACACATCAATAATATATCCCTTATTAATTCTATCATGGTATCATAGCTATAATTGATCCTTGGTCAAATCTCTACGCATATTTCGCTTTGCCCACTCATCGATGATTCGTGATTCTGACGGGTGGGCGAGACAATTCAAATCTCAATCTCTAGCCTCTCGCTTCCGCAAACAAATCAACTCGACAATCTCGAATCTCCTCTACCAAGTTCAAACATCGTCTTTACTCCTTTTTTTTGTCTTTTCCCTTATTATGTTATTTTCTTTCTTACACCAATCGGTTCTTCTTTTACTCTTTACCTTATTAATTTTCCTCGCAAAATCTCGTTTCTTCATTATCAACTGATCTTGATTCCACCACTTCGATCCGGTAACTCAATCAATCGCAATCTCTCAATCCCTACTCTTTCTCTACCCTCTTGCTCGAATCAACTCACACTTGATCAAGCATCAAGCATTTGGAAATCATTGGGCAGCTGCTATCTCGCCATCAGGCATCTGGCAATCATTGGGCATTTGCTATCTCGCCATTAGCCATCATGCATCTGACAATCATTGGGCAGTTGTTATCTCGCCATCAGCCATCAGGCATCTGGCAATCATTGGGCAGCTGCTATCTCGCCATCAGCCATCAGGCATTCGACAATCATTGGGCATCTGCTATCTCGCCACCAGTCATCTGACATCATCGGGTGCTATCTCGCCATCTGCCATCATGCATCAAGTATCAAGCATCGCTGGGCATCAGACATCATCTATATGCCATCAGCCGTTGTCATCTCGCCATCAGCCAACAAGCATCAGACATCATCAAGTATCAGGCATCAGACATCAAACTTCAAACTTCAAACTTCAATCCTCGCCGCATCATCTCGACATCATCCTCGGCAGCCACAACCCTCGCCCCAACTCAATATTATCTAACTTCAAACTCAATTCTTATTTCACCGCATTGAGTTTGAGGGGGGTTGTTAGATTATATTAGGTTTTCTATATTTAGTTTCCTATATTTATGTTTCATTTCTTACATATATTAGAGTTTCCTATTCTATTCCTATTGCCTCTATAAATAGAGGTCTATTGTAATTCACAACACACACATCAATAATATATCCCTTATTAATTCTATCACTCACCATGAGAGGTCACGATCATGGTCCCGATCTTACCCGCCATAAGAGAATACCCAGCCCAATTAACCAGGAGAGTATACCGTATCAAGACATTGTTGGGGAGATCCGGGCCTTACCTATGAGGAACACACAAGGAAAGCTCATACACACATTGATCTCGATCTGGCTCATTTAGTATTTACTAAATTATCACATATTTATTTAATTTTAATGAATTTTTCAATTGAAAATTAAACAAACCGAGTCGAGCCGGGCTCGATATTATCTAAATTTTCACCAACCAAACTCTAGCTTAGTTACACAAGCTCGTTCAGGCCCAAGCTGAGCTCGAGCCGAATAAATTTTTCAAGAGCCGAGCCATGATAAATATATGCTCGATTCGCATTGTCTACACCCTTAACCCAGGGAAAATCTTGGCTACAAAATTATCTATTTTGCTACACCCAAATACTTTTTTGGCACCGTATATACTTAAGTTTGCAAAACTGTCACATTACATTTTCTATTGCATTTAGTTATATTTTTATTTTTTATGGGAAAAGTTCACTTACCTCACTCGTATTTTACACGATTTTCACTTAACTCTTCTGCAAAAACAAAACTCGTTATGTGAAGTTCCCGTGTTTTACAAACTTTTCACTTAGGCATGACAGTGTTAGTTTTTGATCAAAAAGTCAAAAACTCCCTTTTTTATTTTGTGAACATACTAAAATACTCTTTGCAGATTAGTGGGTTTTTAAAAGTCAAACTCTCTCCTTCCCCTCTCTTTCTCTCTCTCTTTCACCAATCTTCTTATTTTGAGTGTCAATAAAATTTAGGGTAAATTCCACATGACCCCCTTTAACTACAAAATCAATCTGTGAGGTGCCTTAACTATCCAAAAATCTCACTTTATCTTTTTTTGTTGACTTTTTTCAAAATTCTGTTATGTTTTTTGTGAAATAATGAAAATACCTTTATATCTGAAAAATGAAAATAAATAAATAAAAATAATTTTAACCTTTTCTTTCTATTTTCTCGTTGTACAAAATAAAGAATAAAAATAATATTTTAGTATTAATTTTTTATTCAAAAAAAATTATTTATAAAAATTAATAAAAATAAAAAACGATGTTTAAAAGAAATTTTTTATTTTTAAAATTTTGTTGTAAAAAAAACTTTTTAAAAATTATTTTTACTATTAACAAAATTTTATTCTTAATTTTGTACAACGAGAAAATTAGAAAAAAAGTTCAAAATCATTTTTATTTATTTATTTTAATTTTTCAAATAGAAGGGTATTTTCGTCATTTCACAAAAACTTAACAGAATTTTGAAAAAAGTCAACAGAAAAAGGTAAAGTGGGATTTTTGGATAGTTAAGGCACCACATAGATTAGAAAAAGGTAAAGTGGGAATTTTGGATAGTTAAGGCACCTCACAGATTGATTTTGTAGTTAAGGGGGGCATGTGAGACACGCGTATAGTTAAGGGGGGTCATGTGGAATTTACCCTAAAATTTAATAGGCAAGAACAAACAAACCCCGCGAGGGCGAAGAATTACAACGAAGCATCAAGAAAACCTAAAACCTTAAAGGATAGATGGACATGTTAAATTGAAACAAACCACAATAGAAACGGTTTGATTACAGAAACTCAAAACCAACCAGGTCCGGCTAAACCAAATCTACTGGAAGATGAATTAAGTAAAAAAACGCGCCCATGTTACCGAAGAAATTGCCGGCGACGCCGGCCCAACAAGAAGTCCGAGAAGGAGCTCCAACCAACATCAACTGCTCCATCCACCTCTCACGCATGAGGAACGCCTCGAGCGGTCCCATCTTCACCTCCTCACCACTGGAGCAGTTCCATAAGACTACTACCGTCAAGACGCACCAAAAATGTTGAAGTAGAGGCCCATGCGTACACGAGCGTGGAAGAGAAATAAGCCCCACGTGTACATAAAGCATGAGAGGGAGAATTGAAATGAATCTCACATGGAAAAGAAGTTAAATAAATTGGGTATATATAAAAGGAAGGGTCAAACCCAACTAACACATTGAGCTTTTAGTTGTGGAGTCTGGCCCGATATGTACAATACAGTTTTACATGGTATCAGAACAGACTGATTTGGGCCTGTGTTGGTGGGTTCCCCGTGCCTACGCCCCTCCTGTGGACTCCGGCCCATATGCAAAAGTCCAGTCTTGCTATAGCCCACATGTAGATAAGGCTACACGTGAGGGGAAATGTTGAAGTAGAGGCACATGCGTACATGAGCGTGAAAGGAAAATAAGCCCCACGTGTACATAAAGCATGAAAGAGAGAATTTAAGTAAATCCCACATGTTAAAGAAGTAAAATAAATTGAGTGTATATAAAGGGAAGGGTCAAACCCAACTAACAACTTGAGCCCGACCCGATATGTACAACCTAGTTTTACAGGAAAACCTCATGGAACGCCCCACCCCATCCTTTCCCACAGATTACGTGGCGAACCTCCTTCTTCGACCGTCTCACCGTCGTGTCCTCTTCTCGAGGTTCTCGCCCTCAACAACCAACGTCTTCCCACGCCCCATTCTTTCGCCGATGGGCACAGAGCTCCACCTAGCGTGCCATCCCAGCCTTCTCTTCCATCCTGGCCTCCACATAAGCCACACCCACTGACGCCAAACATTCTCAACCATGAGGACAGATATAAGAGGGAACCATCAACTGCGCACCACAACTGCCAAAGAGCCGTTCCGCAAAAGCCCTTGACATCACCAAATCAAGAAACACAAATCCATTCACCTCCGTCAAAGTGAGAGGCATATCTGACCATGGATCTGCTTGAACCTCATCACAGTGGCGCATCCCGTCTCCAGTTTTCCGAATTGTCGCTAAAATGTCGTTGTCACCGTGAACCATGAATCTCTGTGAATCGTCAGATGGAATCACCTTGAATCGATGAATCGCCGATGTTGTCGTGAATCGTCGTTGCCGTCAATCGTGAATCGTCGATGGAATCGCCATGAATGATGTCGTGTATGGATTTTTCATATGTCGTGGTGTAGATTTGATTTGTTGGGAGCCAAATATTCTATAGGGTTATAGTGTGCGTATGTATATAGAGTGACCACGATATATATTTTTTGAATATTTTCTATTTATTTCATCTACTAAACGACAGTGAGACGATCGGAGAAGGTGAGACGGTCCAGGTTAGAATGGTGAATACCAACGAGCGGTCAAACGAAACCATATAACTCTCGTTGCACTACTTTGTCCATAAAGTTGTGCTGAAGATTCCATAATCAGTTTTTGGTGGTGCTATTGAGACGCACTTGATGGATCTCGAGTCTGACAATCCATAACCAGTTTTTGGTGGTGCTATTGAGACGCACTTGATGGGTTTCTAGACTACTAATCCATAACCAGTTTTTGGTGGTGCTATTGAGACGCACTTGATGGGTTTCTAGACTACTAATCCATAACCAATTTTTGGTGGTGCTATTGAGACGCACTTGATGGATCTCGAATTTGATAATCCATAACCAGTCTTTGGTGGTGATATAGAGACGCACTTGATGGATTTTCAAGACGACCAATCCATAACCAGTTCTTGGTGGTGCTATTAACAAGCACTAGATGGATTGTTGATGATGATGGCTCATAACCAGTTATTGGTGGTGCTATTGAGACGCATTTGATGAGATTCGTCTACAGCTGACAGGTTGGACTCTCTGTCCTTAATAACTCATTAGTCAGTACTGGTGAGACACACCTGACGAGCTACCTATGCGGGTGTGATGGTTTGGCCGCCATCAGTGGAAGACACGAAAAAGGTTTTCCAAATACACTCGCGAGACAGAGGTGCACACATGGCCTTAAAAGCGTTGATCAGGTATCGCAGAACGTGTAGATTAGAAAATAAGATATGTGATGTGGGGGTCTCACCGGAAAATGAAAACAAATTCAAGAGCACCTGCGGTGCGGGCTAAATCCTTTGGAAACTCTTGCAGAACCAGGGAGATGTTCATGACCAAAAAGAACATAATCATGAGGACTGAACATGAATCATGAAGATATCTGCGTGAGGCATGTTATCATTTACACAAACGGCAGAACAATTCATAAACATCAAGTCTATTGATCAACCAGTAAAGTCGACATGGTTTTTCACAATGGAAGGTTCAAAGGTGCCCCTACCTATCCTATACATGTATTGACCGGAGAATCTATCACCAATTCGTTCGAGTTTTCTCGAGTCTGTTTTTTTATGTCGCACAATTTTATTCATGTGGGGGATTTTTGTATGTTATATGATTAATATTATATTAATCCTACATATTGAATACAAATTGTCTTTGTTTTTCAAATTGAATGTGAGTTATGCACATTTCATCCTCTTGAATGTTTAGGTTACAACTTTTCAATTTTGTCTTTAAGTTTGCATTGATTTTTAAAATTCAAGAGGTGGAAGAGATGAGACTATAAATATATGGTATTTCTCTTCAATTTTCAATCATCCAAACTCAAGAATTCGTGTGTTATTGTTCTTCCTCTTCTACATTTCTTCGTTCGGTTGGTGATAGAGAAATGTTCGAGTTCTAGTTCGCTTGAACTAGACCTTTGGTGTAAGGGTGATAGTTCGGAGACATTGTATCCTGAGAGGTGTACGCTCGCTGAATCCAACACCTGAGGGAGAGCGAATACACTTTAAGAAAAATGTCCAACACGACTCGACTTTTTCTTTACGGCGTTGAACTTATATTTGGTAAAAGATTAATTTACAATTTATAAAGTTTATTGTCAAATTTTATTTTAATATTGACAACTTGTTGATTATTTTATAATATCTTTCAATAAATTTTTCATACGGTGGTGTGCGGTTTAGATTTGATTTGTTGGGAGCCAAATATTCTATAGGGTTATAGTGTGTGTATGTATATAGAGTGACCACAGTATATTTTTTGTATTTATTTCATCTACTAAACCATGTGATTACTTTAAACCGCTGATGAAAAACGATCTAATAGACGCTTGGGTGTTATAACATATGAGTGGTTTCTAGCGGGAGAAAAATGATGTGAATTGTGATGAGATGGGAGGCCTGTTTGTGTGGATATTGGGCCATTAATATTACTAGGTGGGCCGTACATAATTGGATGGGTTGTTTGTGTAATAAGGGGAGGGGCATTTCGGGAATATGAAATACACCGCCCACCCAGACCCAGTTGTATTGTATGTGAATTCAAGACAAGAAAACACATTTAGGTTTTGATGGGAACGCCGGAGACATCTCGCGAGCCCTGCCCCGATCGGCTCCTCGACGACACCGGCGGCGCTTTCGGCATGGGCGCCGTGGGAGGGTCGGCCTTCCACCTGATTAAGGGGATCTACAACTCCCCCTCCGGCCACCGCCTCTCCGGCGGCGCCAACGCCGTCCGCATGAACGCCCCCCGCGTCGGGGGCAGCTTCGCCGTCTGGGGCGGCCTCTTCTCCGTCTTCGACTGCTCCTCCGTCTACCTCCGCCAGAAGGAGGACCCCTGGAACTCCGTCATCGCCGGCGCCGCCACCGGGGGCTTCCTCCAGCTCCGCCGCGGCCCCGCCGCATCCGCCCGATCCGCCGCCTTCGGGGGCGTCCTCCTCGCCCTCATCGAGGGCATGGGCCTCATGCTCAACAAGTACATGAGCGCCACCGCACAGAACGCTCCCGTCATGTTCGATCAACCACCACCCATATCTGGACCTGGACCTGAACCCATGGTGGCGGCTGAATCGGGAGGGTCCTTCCTCGGCGGCTGGTTTGGTGGAGGGAAGAAAGACTCGGGCTCATCCTCATCGGCTTCAACCACGGAGGTTTTGGAGAGCTTTGATAAGCCCATGCCTAATTTCGACTACAAGTGAATTCATATCAAATAATCATGAATTGGGGTTTTCTGAATTATTTACTTGTGTTTGTTGTATAATAATGTCTCTCTCGGATTGAGTATGAATCTGATATGCGATTTTGAGCTGCTTGTTGTTGTAGTAGTATAATATTAATCTTAAATCTGTTTGCAAGAATAGAGCTTTCTTTGAAATGAATATGCTATGTGTATTGGGTATTGCTCTTTTGCAGGTGAAGTCAGGTCAGTGGGTGTTTTGATGTGAAGGTTAGGTTGGTGCCATTTTTGTAGTTACAGTGTTATTGAAATGTCATTTAGTTGCTGCCCTATGAAAGAAATGAGCCATTTCAGTCTTCAAATGTTACAATATTCATGACTGTTTGATTTCCAGAATCTTAGTGCTCCCATTTACAGCTTCATCTGTCCCTCATACAGATAGGATTCAGTTCTTACAATTCTGCCATTCATCACTCACTTAATCTGTCCTTTTCATTTCAACTATAGACCCATCATATTCTACAACCAGTCTTGAGTTTATATCATAACTTTCTGCTTTACCTCATGAGTTCGAATTTACAAAATATAACTATTTGATTCTTCATGCATATTTTTCAAGAATGCCTCACTTTGCTCTTAAAAGTGTTCCTCTTCAACAGGGGTGTTCATTTTGGACATGGAACTGATCCGAGACAAAACTTTCCCGAAAAATCAAAAATTGTGTATAATGGTTAAATTTTTGTTCTAAAGTTGGGAGAATCATTCAATGATGGTTTGGTTTTGGTTTTGGTTTTCCAAAACAAGGAACCAAATCTAACTGATAAAGAATTGAACTGGTCGAGTGAACACATGTTGCCCACTCATTGCTACTTGTCCTTGTCTCATGCATTACTCACCTTCAGATTTGTTACTAACTCTAATATTTGTAGTTTATTTTGTTTGCACTTTTTTTTTTCATATTTCGATTGATTTATGGTGTTTAAACCATAACTGTTTGGTTTCTATAATCTTATATTTTAAGTTTCAGCATATAAGTTGGCCACAGATTCGTCGAATTCTTCCCATCAGTTTACCATAAATTAGAGACTTGTAATAAATCGGATCTAACTGAACTAGCCATGAATGGGTAAAACCGAAAAATCCTCTTGCAAATGGTTCTGATTCCCGTGGGCAACATAAGAAAACCCAATTTTGCCTGATGAAGCATTAATTTAATTGCATAGGCACAAAATTCAGCACTAAGATTGAAAATAACCATACTTTGTATATAATTTAACATACTCTTAATTCTCATTCACATATTCATCATTTATACATTAGAGAAGTGATTTTTTCACACACAATCTATACAAACACAACCTAATTTGATTACTTCATAACCTAATTTGGCCTCTTTCTGAAAACCAATCTCGCAGCTTATATAAATAAAGAATTAATTCCTTTCCTTGAAAGCTTGATATAAAAGGAACTAAAATATTTTCTCATTCATTGATCACGATGAACATTTATATAAATAAATAGTTGTTTGAAGAATATACGTATTTACTTATCAATTATGTGCACGTTATTTCTAAAAGAAGTGATGGATTTTATTGCTACATTGTAATAATATGATAAATGACAATTCCAAGTTTTCCATTAAATTTATAGTACGTTGAGATTATTTCTATAAAAGAAAAATAATTTTGATTCCAAATTGAGAATGAGGAGTGGAGTGAGGTTGATACATACATGCACGAGCTATAGACACGGAATTGAAAAAGAGGGGAAAAGGAAATTTCAATCAGTATATGTATATGTATATGTATATGTATAGGAGGTGATCTGGTTCATCATTTTGGGCTCTGCAATGGGCGATCGTGGCGCTCCCAGTTTCTGGACTCAGGCCGATGCTTTTCTCCGCAAAAGTCTCACTACTCAGGTCCTTCTTCTCTCTTCTTCCTCAACCTTGTAGACCAGTCCAGTACTGTGACGATCGATTTTGGGGGGTTTTGTAATTGATCTCTACATTTCACAACCCCTTTTGTATCATCTGAATGATTTAAGACCACTAGTCTGTGTGTTGGATTGTGATTTCATTGTCAATTTATTTGATTCATTTGCAAAAGAGAGGTGGGAAATAAGTGGAATAAAAAACTATTAAAATTACTGGACTTGCTTTATGAGTCCTTATAGTTTTGGGGCTCGGTTTGGAGTTCAAAGCCCAAAACCCCCCAAAAAATGGGGTCTTATGGTCTGGTTGAAGTTGTTGGCAAAACAAATGGGATTTGGGGTTTGGACTGTTTGATGATCATTTTGAAATCGATTCCTGATTGTGAAATTTGGAGCAACTCTTCAAATTCCTAAGAGTGCAACTCTTGAATACAGTTGTTTTGTGCAAGTGGAGTTTATTGTTAAGGGAGTTCAGTTGTTGTACATGCGTGTGTCCCTTTTTATTGAAGGGTTGGTGAGAATCTTTAGCTCTAACTGTTAATTTCTGCATGTTAATTGGATTTTGAGGTCAAGCCCTTAAAAGACCACCTGGTTTTACAAACTAGAAAGCACAAAATTGTATGATCATGGCTATTGTTTTAATGATTTATGGCTACAAGTAAGGGGTAGAAGATTGTATGTGATATTAAATGACGCAATTCATTTGTCACTTGATATGTATATACAGATTATGCATTCTCAAATCCATTCTCTCTTTATACTGAGGGAAGTGAGGTGATCAAGTCCTTATACGACATACATTTCGGAAATGACATTGATGTTAGCATCTCTTTGCAGAAACGAAATGTGAAGTCCAATATCATGCTCATTAGCTTCCCCCTGTTATTATGTTTACTACTTTTTGCTCTTCAAACCACCCTGGACAAAATCGTTGGTGCCTTAAACGATAATGACGATCCTTGTGCTAAAGATGGCCATGGAATTGGATGCCCCATCCCAGAACCTCCAGAATTCCCTCCACTGTTACGAGTACCGTATCCTGAATATCGTGCTGTGAAGAGCAGCTCAAATCCATTTGAAGACTTACCAGATGAGTCGTGCAAGAGGACGATGTCCTGTCCTGCTACTGCACTTGTCACCGGTAATAATCAGTCTTTTAGTAAAGGTATGTTGCCATCACCCTCTCTCTTGTTTGCTTCAACCTGTTTTACCAAGTCTGCTTCGGTTCATTGCTTTAACTTAACAAATATTATTTTTACAGTGTTGGCTGGGAATATGTTCCCAACTCCTCTCTCTCTTGACTCTTCTGATATAGCATATTATGTACTCGTAAGTTTTCTTGTCTCTTTTCACTTCACTTCCCTTTCTTTCTTTCTCAGTTCTTCATTATGACTGCAGATAACCTGATTGGATCCCCTGTTTCATTTTGTTTCAATGTTGTATGAGTTTGACTGTTGAAACAATTGTTGTATCAATTATTTTGTTGCAGGGCTCATCAGATGATTTTCTACTGAAAACTGTACTACCCTCTTTCAATGTTCAAGAACAGTGTGCATCAAAGTCTGCTGTTGACAGAGGCTTAGACCCAGAACCTGGTATTTTCCCCATTGTTCTATCAATTATTGCCAAAGTTCTTAATTTTCTCGAATAGCATTTGAGAAGTTTTAATTACATGCATACAAGGTCTGAATCCAATAAGCGCTTGTCAATTGAAACGATTTAAATGTTATAAAGTTTTCTCCATGCTTCTGTGGTTGCACATAATTTTTGTCCTCCCAATTTTAATAGTGGTGTTGCAAACTTTAAAAATGTCAAAATGAAATTAAAACTTATTTATGTTGTGTTTTTTAATTCCATGTCAGCTCAACTAACGGCATAGTAAAACATGGACTTGAAGGCACTAACTATTTTGACCCAACTATTCATAGTTGAGGGATAACATTAACAGGACACTTTCATAGTTGTGTTACAAAGTCATTTTGCTTTAAATTATGTAAATTATATGAAGATTTTCTGAACTATACTCCTGCATCCGCCTGTCAGTGCAGTTCTGATTTATCAGATCAAAAAATGTAACATTGTGCATTGTCTACTTAAAATAGTGTCTATGCAATGAACTCTACTCCACAAATGCACTTAAAATTGTTTTAGAAGAATTATCAACTAGTACTGAACAGAAAATACTGATTCGTTTTACTTGAATCTAGAGGGGACAGTGTGTGTTCAAGGGTTACATTTGTGGCGCAAGAGTTCTTCGTTGATAAATGATGAGCTATATAAGGGTTACCATGATGGGAACCCAGAGAAAAGGATTAATGAGATTATTGCAGGTTTGCTTTTATTTCTTTTCCCTTCTAATCGGGTTGTTTACTAGGTTTCTTTTTTATTATTTGATGATGAAATAATGTTATGTAAAAAATAATTCTTGTTTTTTCCCACAGCCTATGATTTCTTGAACTCAAACCAGAAAATCTTTAACGTCAGTGTATGGTATAATGGTACAAGCGATTCTACTCAACGGATGAGGTGGGTGCCACGCACTATTAATCTGGTATGTTCTTCCTGTCCTAAGGCAAAGTTGTTCTCCAAGTTTTCGTTGTCTTCATGAAGATATGGTTACTTTGACTAGCAAGGATGGTCATTTTGTGGAAAAAACCCGCAATTATTCTCCCCAAAGGGCCAGATTCCCCTCTTTGAGTGGGGGACAGAGAAAAAAATTAGTCCTTGGATAGAAAGACACGGACGAGCATAGATAATTCGTTATAAATGAAATAGCTGATCTTTTTAAAATCTTGAAGAGGTTAAAATGTTTTACTAGGTTTGGAGTTTGATACGTGTATGATTTATCAGGTGTCAATATTTTATGTTGTGTTGATAGGACTTAAATTCAAATATTTAGTTATTTGCATGACATGTATCTTTTGGAGTTCGAATTTTTGTTTTGTAGTTGCATTTATGCGTGTCTAAATGGTAAGAAATTTGATTTTTTCAAACTATTATGATCAAAATAAATTGTGCGGTATCTGCAATCCACTCATGTAAAATTCACTAGGGATGGAGATATAGGAAAATCCTCATGCATAGATGTAGATGGGGATGGGAGAGGTGCCGGTTGGGTATTTCTTGCCCTGTGACCATTTTTATTTTACAAGTGAAGGGGTACTAGCTATTACTGTGTAGATATAAATTACTCTGAAATATTATTGATGAATACTTGAATAGTGAATTATAGCGAGAGATCCCTACATATAAGAAAAATCTTATGTTGAATATGAAAATTTATACTATTAGGTCACAAACTAAACCCTATTATAATAACATTCCCTCATGTGCAAACAATGTTCTAAAAAACGCAAGGCGCTAGTCGGGTGGAGAGGGCCTTATGAGAACTATTCGGGGAAAAATCAGATTGAAGGATTAATCGGGGATTAATGGAGAATTATTTGTACAAGTTGGGGATTTTTAGAATACTGCGTGCAAACCTTATGACACAAGAAGACTTGCTTGTGGACAAAGAATTATAAATAAGAAGGAAACATAAACAGCCAATGCGGCAACTACGTTGTATAACGATGAGCAAAACGTCTTTCAAATATGTTGATCTTACGGTCGCACGAGAATGAGTGATTTTAAGGAAAACCACCAAAGTTGTTAAGGCAACTAAATCACATAACAATATCGCAACAACTATATCGTCTACAGTCGTTGCAAAATATCTTCAAACATGTTGATTTTACGAAACGAGCGAAAATGACTGATTTTGATATATTACCAAAACTTTTCAAGCAACTACACTACATAACGATTGTGCGAAACAAGCAACTATGCTACATAGCGACAATGTGAAACAAGTAACAATACACACTAGCAAAGCAAAACAAGAATGATTTTTAGGGAAACCACCAAAATCCATTAGAGGAACAACTACAACATAAGTTGGTTGGGTAGGATCACTCATTGTGTGTGGTTGAGAGTTGTGGCTGGCGCGATGCATGTAAACTACTTGCGGTTGTGGGAGATCAAGTTTGTGGTACAAAACATACAACTATGTTGTATTGTGACGATACAAAAGACCCTAAAAATCATAAAACTGAAAACTAGTGAAAAATGACCGGATAAGTTTGTAAGCTTGCAGTGGCACGTGGACCTCATACACGACTGAGGGAGGATGACTGATTGCGGAACTGCCGGTCTTGGGACTATGAAGTTGGGCGCGCCTGAGGTGAGAATAGTCGGTCGCTGAACGAAGTATATCTACATTGGTAGCAAGGAAAGTCTAGTTGTCGGAAGTGGCTCATGAACAATGTAACAATAACGAACAACGTTATAGTAGCCAACAATGTTTTTCCCTGGCCATTCGCCAGGACTATAAACTGCCGACAAACACTCAACGGAAGCATAACCTGACTATGATACCATGTAGGAATATAAAATAATATCATGGATGAAGATTTGAATTGATAAATTACAATAAGATGTCATTTACACAGGGAATAATATGAAACCAATTAGGTTAAGAAAATAAACTAAGCATGGATACCTGATACTAATAGGTAGCAAACTACGCCTTGATAACCCTTAACAATTAAAAAAATGTAAAAGTGGTTCAAATGATTTTGAAAATTCTCATATGCACTTACTCTCTAGTTTTTATTGAAGTTTGTCCAGATCTCTCTCTCTTTTACTTTTATGCTGTTCCTCTCTTTTGCGTGGTTCTGTTTGACCCATAAATTTTCCATTTCTATCATGCAAGATCAATTAGAAGCTGACATTTTCAATGTCACATTAACAGGTATCCAATGCCTACCTCAAGTTGATGGGAAAGCCAGGTACACATATGCTATTCGAATTTACCAAAGATTTTCCGAATGTTGAACCCAAGTTCAAGATCGATCTTAGTTCTTTGATTGGTCAACTTTTCTACACAATTGTTATTCTACAGTTGTTCCCTGTAAGTACTTCCAAACCTGATGTTTTTTAAATTCACAATATGAATCAGTGATAATACTTAAAATCTAATATTTAATTTATTAAAGCATATCCTATCATCAATAATTGTTCCTTGAATTTTGTTTTTTTGATGTAGGTTGTGTTGAAGTCGCTGGTTTATGATAAAGAGCAGAACCTGAGGATAATGATGAAAATGCACGGACTCGGAGATGGGCCGTATTGGTTGATATCCTATGCGTATTTCCTTTTAATGTCTGTGATTTACATGTTATGCTTTGTGGTATTTGGTGCAGTTATAGGTAAAAAAGCATCTGGTTATAACCCCTTTCTTTGTTTAACTATTGTTCGTGCAATTTCTAATCTTTTGCTTCTGATGCAATCCCTTGAAGGCTTAGGTTTCTTCAAACTGAACTCGTACTCGCTCCAGTTTGTGTTTTATTTCATCTATCTAAACTTACAAATTTCACTAGCTTTTCTAGCATCTGCGTTCTTGTCAAACATTAGAACAGCTACAGGTTTGACACCTTCTGCTTGTATCTACTTCAGTTTTATTCAACTTGATTCCATTGACAATTACAATATCAGTTAACTGACACATGCAATAATTGAAAATTGCTGACTACAGTTTTAGCGTATTTGGTCATCTTCACAACAGTCTTGACAGGGAACTTTCTCTTCTTACCTATTATTCAGAATGAGTTACTCTCAAGTAAGTGTGGACTCTATCAAAGAGTTATTCCATCATCTTGTTCAAATATCTTGGCATATTCACATGTTTCGGCTTGATTTGTCCTTGTTTCAGATATGATGTCAAAGCAATGGATATATATGTAGACAAACCTACTTATCGAATTAATTTGAATAATATATGTAGAAATTTAAATTTGATTACATATATCGAGTCAGGCTCCACAACTAAAAAATCAACATGGTGTGCCGCTTACCTTTATTTTTAACTCTGACACTACAAATTTAGGCAGAAACAAATACACACAGTTCTACACATGAGCCATGTAGTCAACCAGACCCCTAATCTGTACACTTGGGCACAGAAATAGATGCGCAGCAGGGCATCAATAATCTGCACTCTATGGAGAACCACACAACCTAAGGTTAACCTTATAAGCTGTGTCAATGTGTGACCCTTACATTAATATTTAACTCTTTTTCTTTGTATTTTATTCCATGTGGGATGTCTATTTAAACCATATATAAAAAATCTCCATGATCTCAACAAATGTCCAACGTGCCTGTTATGGAACACTTAATGTGTTCCCTTCCCTCTATATTCGGGTTTCATAATATGTAGCTAATTTTCCTATCTATGTAGTTGATATTGGACTCTTAATTCTCTGAACTAAGTAACCAATATGATGATGTGTTTTTACCATACAGGGAGCTGGATCATCGCGTTGGAGTTGGTTCCCTTCTTCTCTCTTTTTCGGGGGATATATGAACTTGCCCAGTATTCCTCTAATGGATTTAGTAGCGGGACTTCTGGAATGAATTGGAAAAATTTGAGTGATGATGGTAATGGGATGATGGAGGTCCTTATTATCATGCTCGTCGACTGGGTGGTGGTGTTTTTTGTTGCTTTCTATATTGATCGTGCTAACTCGTCGGGAAAAAGTTGTCTAAATTATTTGCAAAATTTGCGGAAGAAGCCTCGCCAACAGTCCTCGAAGCCTGGCTTGCAAAAGCAAGGATCTGAAGTTCATGTGGAGATGGATAAACCTGATGTCAGCCAAGAGGTAATGTTTTAAAGCTAATTACCACGGTCTCCTGAATATCAAGAAAAACACCAGAGAGTTTGGATACCATATATACAAAGTCTTAAACTGGCTATAACCTACAGCAGCAACCTTCCCCCTTTACCGGGCCTTTGTTGTTGTTGTCGGGTACCAAATAATTCTTCGAATTTGTATTTTTGCAGAGGGAGAAGGCTGACAGTTTACTACTAGACCCAAACACTGACTATGCTATCATCTGCAGCAACCTAAAAAAGGTGTATCCAGGAAGAGATGGAAATCCCGAAAAATTTGCAGTAAAAGGGCTGTCTCTCGCTGTACCAAAAGGGGAGTGCTTCGGCATGCTTGGCCCTAATGGTGCAGGCAAGACCTCATTCATTAGTATGGTCAGTATAAATTGCTCTGAATGTTGAGCATTTTCTTGTATTTTGATATGGTTTCTTGCAAATTGAATTCCTATTGTGAAACTTGTAACGAGTGATGAAAATATGTGAACAGATGATTGGGCTGACAAAACCAACCTCTGGCACAGCATTCATTCAGCGATTGGACCTCCGGACTGACATGGATAGAATACATACCTGCATTGGCGTGTGCCCGCAACACGAGTAAGCTATAATAATCTCATTGCCCGTGGAACATTCTACTTCTGTCTTCTAATATTCATATGAAAATAAACACAATTGGAAAATTGTAGCTTGCTCTGGGATAACCTGACAGGAAGGGAGCACCTGCTATTTTATGGCAGACTTAAGAACCTGAAAGGTTCCACTTTAACACAAGTAGGTTGCTGCATTACTATCAAATGAATTAATATTTCATGTGTACATGAATATATTTGATTTTTGGATTCCCCAAATTTGTACAGGCGGTGGAGGAATCTCTGAAAGCTGTTAAGATATTTGATTTAGGAGTTGCAGATAAAGCAGCTGGGAAGTATAGTGGAGGCATGAGGAGGAGGCTTAGTGTGGCGATTTCATTGATAGGGGATCCTAAAGTATGCTATAATTTTGTTTTCTGCGGCTATATTACAGCAAATCATGCATGCTCTTCTTCACTGTTACAAATTTTGCAAGGTGGTTTACATGGATGAGCCTAGCACGGGACTGGATCCTGCTTCGAGATACACTTTGTGGAATGTGGTAATGCAGGCCAAGCAGGAGCGGGCGATTATTCTCACAAGTACCCAATCTCTCTCTCTCTCTCTCTCTGTTCCGTGTCTGGATTGACTGATTTCTGATGTGATGTGGATTTTCAGCGCATTCCATGGAAGAGGCGGAGGCATTGTGCGACAGGATTGGAATATTTGTGGACGGGAGCTTGCAGTGCGTGGGGAATTCAAAAGAGCTTCGGGGGAGGTATGGAGGGACGTGCGTGTTCACAATGACGACCTCAGGGGAGCACGAGGAGGAAGTGACGAAGATGGTGCAGCATCTGTCTCCCAATGCGAGGAAAGTGTACCAGCTGTCGGGGACCCTGAAGTTTGAGTTGCCGAAGCAGGAGGTGAGGGTGGCGGACGTGTTCGGGGCGGTGGAGTATGCCAAGAGCAGGTTCGCGGTGTCCGCATGGGGCATAGCAGACACCACTTTGGAGGATGTTTTCATCAAAGTTGCCAATGGAACAAAGGGCTATAACTCCTCTTAGTTTACATTATGTTATGTATTCTTCAATAAATCACAGAACTTTCCTTTAGCGTCCATCAACATATCAATCAGTGTTCAATTTACATGTCGATTTAGCAAAACTTGAGGATGCACACAAGTTATTCGACGAAATGAGTATTTTTTGAAAATATGAGATTGATAGTTGTATTAAGAATGGATGGGAGGAGGGATTTGCATCAAAGAAAATAGCTTATGGGTACAAATGAAGTTTATGAGCAATTTTTTTTTGAACTGACCAGATTCTTGATTTTCAATACATAAGAACTAGAATCAAATCCAATAAATATGAACACGCCTATAATTATTCATTCAATTTTCGGTTTAAAAAAATAGTAGCAATATGAAGTGTCAGTTAGGCGTTGTAGAATCAAATCGGCTCTCAGATTTGGTGTCGGTAGTTTATCAACTTTCATCTCCAACATATTGCTAAATTCTCATCCTCACTTGCATATTTGCCAACTTTGCTTCGTCTAAAAACGGAGACCAAAGAGAACAAAGAACATTAATTGAAGCAGAGAAGGAGAGAGATACTGAGGTGCTTAATCTCTTTTCAAAGTATATGATTATTTTTTGAAAGTTTAGTCTCCACCGGTGAAGATGAGACCGTTCACAACAATGAGTGCCCACTCAAGTGGTAGTTGCAACAAGGGGTGAATTCAGGACTGAGTGAGGGTAAGAAAGAGGAGGCGGGAAAAAGAAAAGAGTAGGGAATATAGTTAATTAATTATATATACGAATATTTAATTATTTAAAAACTTTAATTATGTATAATTATACATTGAAATAATTAATTATGCATATATTTATAAACGAATAATGAATTATACATAATTAAGTGTTGAAACAAATAATTATTTATATAATTATATGAATAATGAATTGTATATAGTTAGTGAGAATAATTAATTATGGGCATATTCGGCTACAAACGGCAGTATAATGTCCAAATGTTCTACATCGTTGGATAAGTGTGGATCTTAAGACACGCATTGTGTCAGCGTGCGACACGTGACATGGTCCATCACGTTCTACAACTTTGCACTACATGTTCTACAACATTGCATTATCTGTTTTACATCGTTCTTTAATTTTGCACATGGTCATCACATGTTACACCTTTGCACTATACGTTCTAAAACATTGCATTACATGTTCTACAGTTTGGACGCTTGGACATTTTGTTTGGTTTGCAGCTGATTTTCCTCATATTCAAGAAAAAAATTTCAATTAATTTTCGGCAGTGTTCTAAAAATTCCCGACAAAGTAGAGGAATTCTAGAGGTGAGCTATTTGATCATTCTTGAAGCCATTTGAAGCGAGATTCAAAAGCAAGTACAATTTTTTATTTGGTCAATATCCACTCAAATTACGGACCATAAATCAGACTCAAATTGAAGATCACAAATTAACCAGTACGATCTAGTTATAACTGAAGAACCGAACCATGTGACTTACCCATTTCCTCACACACCGTTTTGATTATGCCTTTAAAAGAATAAAGTTCGGTTGATCTAGTTTCTAGTTGGTTCGGTCCGATAATATAACCATAATCTAGCCCTTCGCTGTTTAAATTTTCTATTGTAGAGAGTCCACTGAAATAATATTTTAGCTATCGTAGAGAATATTGGAGATACTCTATGGGAAATATCATTTTAAATTTTACATCAATTAAATAAAAATATTATTTTAAATGAGAAAAATTATAATTTTAGGTTTCATAATATCAATCCTATTTTTTTTGAAAAGAAAATAAATTTTATTAATTAAATATCAACTAATTTAACGTTAAACTTGATAGCTGAAGCTACGGATGATAGGAAGATACGTATGATAGAACATTCAAATTGAAAGCTCTTGTCAGTTGAGGAGAAAGGCAAGTTTAAGAAAATAAGAAGTCCTATTTTACCGACCCTTTGATTCGGACATTCCAGAAGAGTAATCAGTTACAGAGCAGCACTGGGCTTGTTCGGTTGGACAGAAATCGAAGAGAAAATCTTTTGTAGAAAGATTCGACAAATACAAATACAAATACGTATCGGTTAGTGTAACTTAAACGTTAAGCTCTCATGTTTTGTGACTCAAACTCTGCTTTTCTTTTTTGTTTGTTTTGGTGAATTTGCAGAGTCGGTCAGGAGATTGGTTCAGGAATTGGGTGCCTTGATTTTTGGGACTCCCCCAATCATTCTTGTGTTTTGCTGCATATAATCAAACTTGCTTTTTTAGTAGGAACCCATCTCTATAAACCCATTTCTTGATGTAATTTGGTTTCCTGAACTCTGAAACTCCATTTCTTTTAAGTAATTTGTTTGTGGTAACCTAGGGTTTCTTGCAGGATCATCCAGGTCTGGTTTGAAGCTCAGATAGCACCTTGCTTGAAGATTTATTGATTGATTGAGAACCTTTGTATAGCTCATACTGGACAGGACAGACCATTATTTCTATGTCAGAAAATGCTCCCCATTTCTTCAAATTTCTCCATCATCAAAATCTTCAACAAGGAAAGCTGGTAAGCCTTGAAGTGAAGCACTCCTTTTCTTTTCTTTTCTTGGTTTGTCATGATTTTGGTGCATTCTTGTTACAGAAAATTCCTGAAAGGTTTACAAATAGACATGGCAAGGACATATCAGACCCGGTGTTGCTCAAGGCTCCCAATGGCACAACATGGCAAGTAAAACTGACCAAGCACAACCCTGGGGTCTGGTCGCTTGATGGCTTGCAACACTTTATGGAGTACCACTCCCTTCAGCTGGGTTACTTCTTGCTTTTCCGATACCAAGGAAGATCTAATTTCTGTGTAATTGTGTGTGATTCAAGTGCATCAGAGATTGAATACCCTACAACGCAATCCTATTCTCAGGACCATAAGAGAAAATCATCTTCTTATTATGGTGGGTTTCAAGGTATGATCAAAATTTGTTATTTTGGTGTCATTGTTAGTCTTATTGATCTGTGAATGCTCTAGATACGGAAGAAGGTGGATGTCACATTTCCGGGACACCCGTTGGCTCTACTAGAAAGAGCAGAGCTCTTCAGATGGCTACTTGTTTCAAATCCAAAAACCCGTTTTTCTTGGTTGTCATGCAACCTTCGTATGTTTGCAATAGGTTCAGCTTGGTAAGCTTTCTGTAATTGCAACTTTTAGCTCTGTCTTTCCACTCTTATGGTTTAAAGCTATTCCTTGTTTTTCTTTTTTGTTCTTGGTGGCAGATCATACCATTGAGCTTTACCGCCAACTATTTTCTAAAGGACCAAGACGACATAAATCTTTGGGTCTCCAATGGCGGGCCTTGGCGTGTTAACTACATTAGGCATAGTTCGAGAGCTAAGAATCGCTCCAGGGTTATATTTGGATTCGGGTGGAAGGCGTTTGCCCAAGACAATAAATTGGTAGTAGGGGATGTTTGTGTTTTCGAGCTGAACACGGGCAGAGAATCCTCATTACAAGTTGCCATTTACCGATCCACTGAATATGCAAACAGCCATGACTGTGAGTGTGAATCTATTATAATTCAACATCAACCCCTATCATCCTGATTGATTTATTGATTTGTCTCGGGCATACCTTGTAATGAGCTTTGGATTTTAATGTTACATTAGTTAAGAGAATGAAAGTGCCCAAGATCGAAGACGCATGTGATGACCATGATGTTTCTGTTCAAGCACCAGGGAAGACCACTCTAAGTTCTGAGAAGCCTAAGAGAAAGTCGGAAGTTCCCGACAAAACTTGGAAGGTATTTATTAATGTGTTGGTGATAACGCTATGTTGTGGTTGTCATAACTATTATCTTATTTAGGAAATGATTTTCTAGCAGATAAGAAGCAGCAGATATCTGGCATTCCTAGGAGAAGTAAAGCATTGAGTTCAAATGAAATGGCTACATCTTTAGTGAAACCAGAATCCCCATTTTTCATGGTTCGTATGCAGCCTTCATATGTTCTCCATGGATTAATACCGGTACGTTATTTTTTTCTTCTATTTTTGTTTCGAGTTCTTATCTTAGTTTGTCACTCACCACCCTTGCCATTTGTTTGCTCATTATGGGAGGCAGCGTATACCGACAGCCTTTGTCCATAAACATTTTCCCAACAAGGACCACGGTGATATCATTATCAAGGACTCAAATGGCAGAACTTGGCCTGTTAAGTATAATTCAAGTGCTTCACAACACTATTCTCCGTATGTTAAATTTACTTGTGGTTGGAAGGAGTTCATGAAAGAACATGATTTGGAAGTAGGTGACGCTTGTATCTTCGAGCTGCTCAATGACATCAAACTCTCGTTAAAAGTCACATTTTTACGAGTCAACGAATATGCAGATGGCAACCATTGTGAGTATAGAATCATTTGATAGTTGTAGTTTAATATTCCACTTGCCTTGATTGCCTACATTTTCATGTTTAATGTGACATCAGTTGAACGGAGGGAAAAGAATGAGATGCCGAAGAAGAACTTAATTTCAAGTTCTATGCATGGCACAATAGGTGAGTTTACTAGATATGTTATTTTGACAAGTTATAATATTGTGAAGTTTTTTTGTTAAATCTGTGAAACTGATTTTCAAAGAACTCCACTTTGTTTCCACTGAAGTTGGATGGCAATTTAAATTTGTACATGCAAGGACTTATTTGTAGCTAACTTATGCAGACAAGTCGAGACAAGTCACATGCCAAGAGAGCATCGGTAAATATAGATCAAACTATCCATCCTTTCAAGGTGAAGGGTCAACAGCTTCTGGTCAAAGGCTGCCGAAGCATGAGATTTGTGGGTCAGTGAAGCAAATGGCCGCCTCCAAAAAAAGCAGAGCTCTTCAGATGGCTATTACCTCTTTTAAATCTGAAAACCCATTTTTTGTAGTTTTCATGCAACCTTCCTATGTTCGCCATAGATTCAGATTGGTAAGCTTTGACATGAAAGCTTCAACTTTCAAGAACAGTACTTGTCTTGTTATTGTCACTCTTGTATGGTTTGAGCTATTTATTTTTTGTTTTTGGTTACAGAACATACCATTGAGCTTTACAACAACATACCTCCTCGGGGACTATGGCTATGTAAATCTTGTGCTCTCAAATGGTGGGATTTGGCGTGTTAACTACGTAAGATATAATTCAAACCCAAAGGTAAAATTTACTGTCGGTTGGGAAGCGTTTGCACAAGACAACAAATTGGAAGTAGGGGATGTCTGTGTGTTTGAGCTGATCCAAGGCAGCAGCGAAAAATCATTACAAGTTGCCATTTTCAGATCGTGTGAACACACATTTTCAGACTGTGAGTATTAGTAATATCAACTAGCAAGCACTCCTATCAACCTGCTTTATTTTTTTTAACAATTTGAATATGACATTAGCTACGAGGATGGAAAGCACTTGTGATGTTCCCGTCGAGAAGCCTAAGAGAAAGAGGGGTCTGAGTTCGCAGCAAGAGGAAGGTATTGATTTCCGTAGAAGCTTATTTTTTTTATTGATTATATGATTGTTATCTAATAATAATTGATAATCATGGGCAAGGTGGTAAAAAACGACGGATTCATGGGACTACAACTCTGGTGAAACCTGAATCTCCATTTTTCATGGTTACCATGCAGACTTCGTATGTAATTTCTGGATCGAGACCGGTACGACTTGTGTTTCTGTTATGAGTTGTTATCTGTTATGTGGTGAATGTGATTGTTTGTTCATTTTGGGAGGCAGCATATACCGAGCTCCTTTTTCCTTGAACATTTCCCCAACAAGGACCGTGGGAATGTCATCCTCTGTGACCCAAATGGCAAGACTTGGTCTGTTAAGTACATCGCAAGACCTTCACAACACCATATGCCAAGAACTGAATTTACCTCTGGTTGGAAGGAGTTTATGCAAGCACATGATTTGGAAGTAGGCGACACTTGTGTCTTTGAGCTGATTGATAGTATCCAATTCTCACTAGGAGTCACCATTTTACGACTCAATCAGTATGCAGATGGCAGCTACCAATGTGAGCATATAACACTATTTCACCATTCTGTTCACATTCATTGACTATAGTTTGTTTGATGCTGAGTAATATTTTTTTTTTTTGATAAGCTGAGGAGTTTTATTGCACTAAAAGAGACAGTACAATTAAAAGAGAAGAAAAGGAAAACAAAGAAGAAAACCCGGAAACTGTAATGCTGAGTATGATATCAGCTGAAAAGAGAAAAGTGATCAACACCAAAGAATCAGAGGATGTTGTTCCTACTAAAGGTTTTGTTAGGTTAAGATTATAGTCTTATCAATGCAAAATAATGAAGTTAAGTTCATACAACTGACATGCAGCTAACCTGTGCAGACAACTCAAGACGCTTAGAGACCATTGCTGAAAACAGATCAGAGTATCCATTCTTTCAAATAACTATGCATCGGAGTTTCCTGACATCTGGTGTGGTAAGGCACATTCCATATATAAATTACATCTCTTCATTTAATACAAATACTCATCTAAGATTGTTATTTGTGTTAGAATGTACCAAAAAGCTTTGTGAGAAAGCACATGGAGAGATCTTGTTGCGCGCGGCTGCATGTTGGGGATAAATCATGGGATGTGGAATCTCGCCTTTACAAAGGTGGGTCGTGCGTGCTGGGCCAGTTTTCTCCATTTGCAAGGGAAAATAGCCTAAGAGAAGGGGATGTTTGTGTCTTCGAACTGATTGAGAGCAACGATATGCTGCTGCTGTTCAAGGTCTCCATTGTCAGGGACATTGTAATCAAAGGCTATAAACCTCAGTGAATGAAAATCACTCCAGATTTTTCACCTGTTAGGGTGACCATTACTGCTTCTTTATGTTTTCTGGTTACAATCAAGATAATCATGTCATGATGAGAATTACTATGATTCAATTGTGCTCATATACCAAGTAATGGAAACAGGTACAATACAAGTTGCTGCTAGCTAATTATAGTATCATCTTTTGGAAAGAACATTCTATGTATTATTCAAGGCAGGCAGGCGGTACAATACATTTTGAAACGAATGATACAAACAAAACTTGGGGCTGTGTGAATTTCCATTGTCAAACAAAACTCTACACAACCCCAACTTGGCATAGTAAATTGTTATTATTCCTTTTATTTAATTAGTACGAGAAGACTATAATGTCATTTTCTTAACTTTCATATTTTCAAATTTATGCCATTAATGACAAGCTATTGAACAAAAGGAAACAAACAAGTAGAAAAAGAAGATGTTCTTTGGGATGAAGACACCAATGCATTGATCATCTTGGAAGAGATAATGGGAATGTAGAAACTTGCGTAGTATGATAACTCACAAGATTTTGTGTCGCATGAAGAGGAGAAAGAATATGAGATGAATTATGTAAATGAAGATGATACGATATGAGTTTTGTTAAGGTTACTAATCACAAACTCGATCTACTCAATAACAAATTGATACGATATCGGTTTTGAATTAGATTATGGACTGATTTAGATAGATAGGATGAGAGCTTGATTAGGGAGAGAGCTCGTTAAAATAAGAACTCAAGATCACTAGATAAGAAGCTAATCTCTAACCTTATCCTACTCCTAACTTCTCAGAATTTGTTACATTCGGTTGAGACTCATAACACTTCTTGATCTACCCAATAACTCATCCCCGCTGTTGGGCAATGAACTCTGGTCTCAAACTAGAGAAGAGCACCTTGAACAAATGCACCAAGTAGCAAGTTCATTGATCATGAGTTTTGGTAATTAAAATATGAGTTTTTGTTGTTAGGATTTTAAAATATCTTTTTAACTTAAATATTTTATTATATATATATATATATAGCTTGATATGATTTTTTTTAAAGAAGTTGAGGTGGAGGTCGTGAGTATGCGAGAGGTACTATGGTGGTGGGATTCAACAACGCTCAATCCAGGACATCCGATTTGAGAGTATTGTTCTTTATTGCATATCGTTATGCAAATTGAATTATTAATTATTTAATAAAATATATATATATATATATATACACACAAGAGTTTTGTCACAAGGACGGCGCACCCAACGCGCAGGCGAGAGGGAAAAAAACGCAGGTATAAGCTAAGGACGGCGCACGGTGCGCAGTCGTTAGCGCGCTGTCGATAAGCCGCAGTTAGACGCTAACGACTGCGCACAGAGTGCGCAGTCAGAAGTTTGTAACTGCGCACATTTTGACATGCGCAGTCGTTAGCTTATGACTGCGCACGACGATGTGTGCGCAGTCGAAACGTTCAAGCCTTTGACTGCGCACTCATGTTGTGCGCAGTTGACATTAACGCCTGCGCACTGACGTTGTGCGCAGTTGGTAGTAAGGACTGGGCACAGTTAGGGTGCGCAGTCACAAGCTTATTGCTGCGCACATTCATAAGTGCACAGGCTTTATGGGCAGAGATTAAAAAAAAAAATTGGCATCCCGATATCGGTCCTGATATCCAATTCACTACTATAATATTTTATAACCATATCAAACAAGCATATCAAATAATCTATATCAAGCAACCATTAGCAACGAAATCCATACTAAACAATCATTACTAAAACGAAATCCATACGTGTCCAAAACCAAAACCATACGTTTGCAATGTTAAACGTTATCTCGAAATCCATAAATATTATAAAAAAAGTTTGAGTACGAGAGTATAAAAAGAACCTAAGCATCTTCATCTTCATCCTCCGAGTCGGTCGGTGAGTCGGGCATTGGGAATTTGGTCGGATCACGCATGTGTTGGCGCAATTTTCTTCCAAATGCTTTACGCTTCTTCTCCTTCTCCCTTGCCTTTGCAAGTTCTTGGGCCACTTGTTGGGCAACTAGTTGGGCCATTTCCTCTCGGGTTTGGGTGAGTTGTGTAGCTAGCGTTTCATTATGTTCTTGGAGTCGTTGAATTTCTTCATCTGTCTTTTGTACAAATGCTGTAGTTTGCGAACTCCCCTCTCCCGGTTGTCTAGCCTTAGGTGGCCTCATAATAACTCTGCCGAACCCTTTGATATACCGGCCCCTAAGCGGACGGCCGTATGTTAGCATATAGGCTCGGTTCATCAAGTCTTCCTCCTCTTCCAGCGTCATCGGGTCGGTGTGGGTCTCACACCACTCCTTGAACAATTTCTTGACGTTTTTCTGAAAATAATGAAAACATTAATATGATTTAAAGCACCCTCAATCTAAAATAAAATACATTATTAAAATTACCCGGTGCTTCTTCAATTCTTTGTTTTCGACGTTCGAGTACCGTTGAAGGTGGTTCTCTATATTCGCCGAAATAGGTATGAGACTTTCTTTCTCCCTCACTCTCGACAACTCCGCGGACGAGCTTCTGGATGATATTGGACCGGAGTTGTGATTTGGCTTTTTCTTTCGGAGCTCAGCCATTTCCTTCCCCAACTCCTAGCCAAATACATAAAATAGATTTCATTAAACATAATAAGTACAATATTTAAATACAAGTTTACAAGTTAAAGAGAAATACCTGCATCAATTTGGAGTCATAATGCTCCACTGGTCTTTCTTCCCTGCCAGCTTGTATGGGATACCATTGCGCTGAAGCACGTCACGGTAGACATTGTAGAACCTCTTATAATCATTTTTCCGCTGCTTATTTGCAGCCCGTGCTCGCTCATCTATCCATTGCAGCAGTGACGGTGAGCGAAAGTCTACATCGTATGTGCTCTACATGAGATCAAAAACAAAAAGTCAATATATTTGAAAAATAATAAGAAATTGTGAATAATAAATATTTTTTTTAAAAAAAACCTGCAATTTGTCCATGAACTCCATCCTCAACTCCTCTGGCACATCACGCCACTGTTGATACCCAATCGGGACAGTGGATCGAAAAATGGACCCCGTGACATTCACGAGTCGCTCATAAGTATTTCTCTATGACTTACAGTCCTTCACAATAGAAAGTTGCAGCTTCTTCGACCATCAAAGTTTTAAATTCTTCCGTCCCAAACTATCAGCCGCGTCCTGTTCCCAATCAGTAGAAACATCACCCTCCTTTTCTTCTGAAGTGTCCACCTGTCCACGACAGCCTCAGCTGGTGTGTTTACATCAAAATACAGCTCCCTGTCAAATACTTCCAGCTCGTCTAGTCGTTGCCATTTTGACGGGCCGGGATCTTGTGGGGGACCCACAGGAGGGCAGGAATGGATCGACTCGTGACCAGAGTCGGCAGCAGACCCGGGAGTATGATGCTGGGGAGAAGACGAAGAAGACTCGTCAGGCTCATCTAGGAGGGCATCTGCCCAGAAATCTAGACCCTGCCTTTGGGCCTCGAGCTGGTCGCGTAAACCGACCTCATCTTCCCACGCGGATGTGGGTGTAGGTCTACTCTGACCTATGGTTATTCCAGGCAGAGATCGCCTGACTCCTACATCCTCCGCATGTATGGCAGCCACAGCTGCCGTTGTGGCTGGGTCGAGCTCGACAGTGTGATCAAAACCGTCATCTCGAACAGACGATGCACGAGAGGACGGATCTTCGACACGAGGAGTTCTTTTATACAGCTGCGAGAACCCTACAAATCTCTTCTTCTTGACCGGCTCTTTCTCTATTTCCTTACTCTTTCCCTTATCTTTTTTTCCATCTTCTGAAAACATTTAAATATATTATACATATAAAGCTAACAATTCCAATTCATATAAAGCTAACAATTCCTATAAAACATATTATACATATACATTTAAATCAAGACCAATTCATTTAAATATTATACAATGTAGATATTATATATACATATTATACAATTCAAGACATATTATATACACATATTATACAATTCAATGTACATATATTAATTATACAATTCATTTAAACAATTCAATTATTACATATTATACAATTCAATTATTACATATTATACATTTAAATATATTATACATATAAAGCTAAATTATTATTACATACTAATTGTAAATGTACAAATT